>CAXKVX010004262.1:0-2500 GCA_964058865.1 Eleocharis quinqueflora
CATCGCTGCATGGATGAAAAACATCGCTGCATGGATGAAAAACATCGGTGAATGGATGAAAACATCGCTGCATGGATGAAAAACATCGCTGCATGGATGAAAATCATGTTTACATGGATGAACGGATGAAAATCATGGATGAGTGGATGTAAATCATTGATGAGTGGCCGAAAATCATCCATGAAACGATGAAAAACGTGTTTTCATGGATGTTTTGGAGCTTGGGGATTTCATGGGGGTGGTAACCCTGCAGGTGGCTATAGGGTAAAAATTTATATTTCCTATTGGGGGGGGCTAAATTTCGGAGGGGGGCGGGTGTTGGGGCACGCATGCAGGGGTGTTGGGGCACGCATGCAGCGGTGTTGGGGCACGCATGCAGCGGTGTTGGGGCACGCATGCAGGGGTGTTGGGGCACGCATGCAGGGGTGTTGGGGCACGCATGCAGCGGTGTTGGGGCACGCATGCAGCGGTGTTGGGGCACGCATGCAGCGGTGTTGGGGCACGCATGCAGCGGTGTTGGGGCACGCATGCAGCGGTGTTGGGGCACGCATGCAGCGGTGGGGGCACGCATGCAGCGGTGTTGGGGCACGCATGCAGCGGTGTTGGCATGCCGCAAACGATGTAAAGCATGGTTGGATGGCTGCTTTACATGGAGGAATGGGTGCAAAACATGGATGAATGGGTGAAAAACATGGTTGCCTGGCTGAATGGCTGCCTTACATGGGTGCATGGATGAAAAACATGGGTGCATGGATGAAAAACATGGTTTCATGGCCGAATGCATGAAAATCATGGATGGCTGCCTGCCTTACATGAGTGAATGGATGAAAAACATTGATGCATGGATGCTTTACATCGGTGAATGGATGAAAAACATTGCTGCATGGATGAAAACATCGCTGCATGGATGAAAATCATGTTTACATGGATGAACGGATGAAAATCATGGATGAGTGGATGTAAATCATTGATGAGTGGCCGAAAATCATCCATGAAACGATGAAAAACGTGTTTTCATGGATGTTTTGGAGCTTGGGGATTTCATGGGGGTGGTAACCCTGCAGGTGGCTATAGGGTAAAAATTTATATTTCCTATTGGGGGGGGCTAAATTTCGGAGGGGGGCGGGTGTTGGGGCACGCATGCAGGGGTGTTGGGGCACGCATGCAGCGGTGTTGGGGCACGCATGCAGCGGTGTTGGGGCACGCATGCAGCGTTGTTGGCGCACGCATGCAGCGGTGTTGGGGCACGCATGCAGCGGTGTTGGGGCACGCATGCAGCGGTGGGGGCATGCATGCAGCGGTTTTGGGGCACGCATGCAGCGGTGTTGGGGCACGCATGCAGCGGTGTTGGGGCACGCATGCAGCGGTGGGGGCACGCATGCAGCGGTGTTGGGGCACGCATGCAGCGGTGTTGGCATGCCGCAAACGATGTAAAGCATGGTTGGATGGCTGCTTTACATGGAGGAATGGGTGCAAAACATGGATGAATGGGTGAAAAACATGGTTGCCTGGCTGAATGGCTGCCTTACATGGGTGCATGGATGAAAAACATGGGTGCATGGATGAAAAACATGGTTTCATGGCCGAATGCATGAAAATCATGGATGGCTGCCTGCCTTACATGAGTGAATGGATGAAAAACATTGATGCATGGATGCTTTACATCGGTGAATGGATGAAAAACATTGCTGCATGGATGAAAACATCGCTGCATGGATGAAAATCATGTTTACATGGATGAACGGATGAAAATCATGGATGAGTGGATGTAAATCATTGATGAGTGGCCGAAAATCATCCATGAAACGATGAAAAACGTGTTTTCATGGATGTTTTGGAGCTTGGGGATTTCATGGGGGTGGTAGCCCTGCAGGTGGCTATAGGGTAAAAATTTATATTTCCTATTGGGGGGGGCTAAATTTCGGAGGGGGGCGGGTGTTGGGGCACGCATGCAGGGGTGTTGGGGCACGCATGCAGCGGTGTTGGGGCACGCATGCAGCGGTGTTGGGGCACGCATGCAGCGTTGTTGGCGCACGCATGCAGCGGTGTTGGGGCACGCATGCAGCGGTGTTGGGGCACGCATGCAGCGGTGGGGGCATGCATGCAGCGGTTTTGGGGCACGCATGCAGCGGTGTTGGGGCACGCATGCAGCGGTGTTGGGGCACGCATGCAGCGGTGGGGGCACGCATGCAGCGGTGTTGGGGCACGCATGCAGCGGTGTTGGCATGCCGCAAACGATGTAAAGCATGGTTGGATGGCTGCTTTACATGGAGGAATGGGTGCAAAACATGGATGAATGGGTGAAAAACATGGTTGCCTGGCTGAATGGCTGCCTTACATGGGTGCATGGATGAAAAACATGGGTGCATGGATGAAAAACATGGTTTCATGGCCGAATGCATGAAAATCATGGATGGCTGCCTGCCTTACATGAGTGAATGGATGAAAAACATTGATGCATGGATGCTTTACATCGGTGAATGGATGAAAAACATTGCTG
>CAXKVX010004263.1:0-22452 GCA_964058865.1 Eleocharis quinqueflora
GCTTTGAGATGTCTCAAAAAATATGATTCCCTAAAGTCAACCCTCGTAGATTCAAGCGTAAGTAAAAATAGGGAAAATGGAGGGAGCAAAACAGGTATAGCGTCTTAAAGATAATATTACCATTCATATTATTTTGATAATTCAAAATCTAATTTGTACCAATATCTGTATCATTTTTTAAATGAGTACGTACGGAAAAAGTATTAACTTCTTTATAGACTAAATAGTACATTAGTTGGTCGATAATGTTCAAATACGAACTCAAACGAAACATATAAAATGTGCGCTCTGTTTCTTTGCTTCTTTTCCTTATATATATATATTGTCATCATATGACAATTCCACGAAATAAATGTCAAAAGAGACCTGAAAAATGTTTAAGTTGCTTAATTGCTTTGCATAATTTATACAAATACATTGGATGAGACAGTTCTAATTAAGGATCACACTTAACAAACAACAGTATAGCCACAATCACACCTTTTGTCTTATTTTGCATTCTTTCTGAAATGAAACTGGTACTTAATTATAACTAATTTGTTATGTCCAAAATGAATTGATCAAAGTTCTTTTGAGAAGAGCCGTTAATTTCAACTGCATCCTGAAGTGTTATTCTCACCTTCTTAATCTCATATCTAGCCTGTTCTCCCTTCTTTCCACTCATCAAATCCTTCACTCGCTCCGTCACGTCGTCTGCCACCACCATGTTCAACTCCCCAATCGCAAGTCCGATTCGCCAATCTCGTACAACCAACTTCTTGTTGGTATGCTGGTCTGTCAGAAGGGGAAAACATAGCATCGGCACACCACACCACACACTCTCTAGTATTGAGTTCCATCCACAGTGCGTCAAGAAACCCCCTACAGCTGGGTGCGACAGCACTTCAACCTGACAACACCATTGCACGACAATTCCGCATCCCTTGGTCTCTTCCAAGAAGCCCGGCGGTAATGGGTCTGGCTCATCAGAGCTAACGACATCCGGGCGGAGAACCCAAATAAATTTCACCTTGCTGTGCATTATGCCTTGAGCAATTTGCCACAAGTCCCTTTTACTGACATGAGCATAGCTACCAAAAGAGGCATACAGCACTGAACCAGCTTCCTTTGTGTTAAGCCAACTGATACAGTCTGACTCAGCCCATAAGCTGGTAGCAACCGTGCCGCGTATAAACCCTGTTGGCAAAATCGGGCCAATAGAATAAAAAGGCTTTTCTAATTTGAGAGCAGAGATTGTGCTGGTTTCAAGTTCTTCTACTGTGTTACATAAAATGCTTTTTGCGTGTTTTGCCTCGTCAAATGCCTTGTATATGATCTGGTGAACAACTGATGATGCATTAGTTCTAGTTTCTTGTAGGTATGATGTGAGCTCCTTTGGCTCGATGGACGGCACGCCCGGTATGTAGGTTACTGGATCCGTGCGGTTCTCTGTAATCAGGCAAAAACTATATATGTATTAATTAATTCTCTGAATTGAATACATGTCGAATTATATTTTTTTTTGTTTTGTCAGAATCGATTACTAATAAAACAGATATAACATTTATGCATGACAACATTAACTGGTAAGGTGCCGGAAACTATTTTTTTGAAAATCATAAGTAGCAACTGGAAACAATTACTAAAACATAATATATTATATATTGATTCAAGAGTATATATATGTCAATACTACCTTCACATGCAAAATGCCCGCTTTTCCGAAGCAGCCCCATGTGGTAGTAGAGAGTAAAGACAAGCGCCGGCTCTGTCCAAAAGGAGATGTAAGGCAACCCAAACTTCTCCGCAATTGTTGCCGGCCACACAAAAAATGTATCAATAATCAAGCATGTGATCGGGGGATCAGTTGTCACCACCAGCCTTCTCAACAACTCCTCCACATGAGCCGATAACACGTATAAAACGGAATACATGAATTGGTCATGGTTAAGTGATCTGTCAAAAGATAAAGGGAGGCCATCGCTGACAGTCTCATATCGTATGTTGAGGCCGGACTGACGAGCCGAGGAAAATGGGTCATAACTGTCAGTACGACAGTCTGCACCAGCAGCTTTAACGGTTTGTTGGTGCACTGCTTCTGTGTTGATGAAGGTGACGGTGAATCCACGAGCAGCTAGGCGCATCGCCAGGTGGACGGCTGGGATGATGTGGCCTTGCAATGGATAGGGCATCACCACTGCATGAGGCCTTTGTTTTGCCATTTTATGGTAGTGGTGGAGGAAAGAATCAGATAGGCTAGAGATTGTTGGAGGTATCGGGTTTGCATCTAGTATTCTAGTATATATTGACCAAGTCTGTTTAGTTTTGTATAATTGTATTGTAATATATTGACAAGTCTGATTTATGAAGTGATGCTTTGTCGGTTTATACTGAGAATAATAAAGAATATCCTTGTGTAGAATATCCTGGTGTAAAGGCAACAGATCTCAGATATTCATCATCATCGATCATAATTCATCCAAAGGCAACAGAGCAACCGACAACTCGCCTCTAAATACTAGTACTCAGTTTTATCTCATACCATGTTTAAATGGTGTAATTTAGGCAACAAGGCAATAGCCATATTGTATTGTATTTTAGGCAACAAGACAACAGTCACAAGTGACTATGTCTATATATTGGACTTGTAAATCATCATCATATATACAGATTGTTATTCAGCTTTCTATTTCATCTTCTTTCTTTCAAAACCAATATGGTATCAGAGCAGGATCAATAGATCCAGAAACAAATTCCGATAAGTGCCAGTAAAAGCCACCCAAAGCAATCAGAAAATGACAGAGCCTGTAACAGAAACAGCTCGTCAAAACCAGAATAGCCCCATTGACACAAGTGCCAATCCAAAACTCACTATCATTCTCAATGAGAAGAATTACCTCCCCTGGTCTAGAGCCATGACCATTATTCTGAAGGGCAGAGGCAAACTCAAGTATGTCACTGGTGAAAAGAAGAAACTAGAGAAAGACCCAGACAACTGGGAACTCAACGACAACACCATCATGGGATGGCTGCTCAACTCCATGGAATCAAACATTAGTGAGTTATTTTGCTATGCAAATTCCTCTTATGAAATGTGGTTTAGCATTCAAAAAATGTTTGGCAAAAGAAACAATTTTGCACATATTTTTCAAATCAAGCAAGATATTGTGCAAATCAAACAGAACAACCAGCCATTCACACAATATTACAGCCAAATGAAGGAAAAATGGGATGAAATAGATATCCACATACCAGAAACCACAGATCTCGAAAAAATCCGAGAAAGAAAAGAACATGATAGGATTTACCAGTTGTTAGCAAACTTAGATCCAAGCTTTGAACAAGTCCGTACCCAAATACTTCTTGGTCCTACGCTGCCATCTCTGGACAGTGTAGTGGCCACCATTGAACAAGAAGAGTCTAGGCGTAAAGCCATGAATACCGAACAGTACCAAACAACAGAAAACCAGGCCATGGTAGCAAAGGGGGCTAACCCTAGTTTCAGATCGGAGGGGAGAGGAGCCTCCAGCAACAAGGCGTACTGCAGTAACTGTAAGAAGGAGGGCCACGAGATCACCAGGTGCTGGTTCCTCTACCCTCACCTCCGATCGAAACGCAAGGAAAAGGGCGGAAGCTCTGGTGACTGGAATAAAGGGTCGGTGCAAGACAGAAATAAGGCAATGGCAACCGAAGGGGTAATAAGCAGCGATCGAATCGCTTGGAATCCCAGCGAAAAAACCGAGGGGATAAGAGGCGAAAGAACCGAGGGGATAATGGCAACTGAATGGTCGGGGTGTATTAAACTCGTGCTGGACCAACTCAACCCAGCCCAGATTAATCAACTGCTCCAAGAATTAAACCAACGGGCCACAGGTAAATCTACAGGTAATGCAGCCCATAATTTAATTTTTTCAGAAGTAAATAATTGGGCCATAGACTCCGGAGCAACTGACCATATGATTGGAAATTCGAAAATTCCGTATAACTCAACCAAACCCCATAATATAGAACTTGTAACAGTAGCAAATGGTTCAAAGGTACCCGTAACACAAATTGGAAATGCAACCCTTTTTTCGAAAAAATTGCATAACGTATTATATTTGCCCACCTTCAAATCTAATTTATTATATGTAAGTAAAATTACTAAAGAATTAAATTGCAATGTGATTTTCTCATTTGAAAGTATGACATTTCAGGACAGAACTACGGGGAGGAAGATTGGTGAAGGGCAATTAAGAAATGGACTTTATATCTTAGATTTTCCCAATAAAGCATGCTTAAATGCTAATGTAGGTTCAAAAAAACTATGACATTATAGGGTTGGTCATCCGTCCGATAAAATTTTGAATAAGGTGTTATCTTTGTCTAATTTGGACTCTAGCTGTTGTGATGTTTGTCGTTTTTCTAAACAAACTAGATTACCTTTTGCTTTATCTGAAAGTAAGACCTCTAGAATTCTTGAATTGATTCACTCCGATGTTTGGGGTCCTGCACCTTTGATTTCATACAATGGTTTTAGATATTTTGTTATTTTTATTGATGATTGTTCTCGTACTACATGGATTTATTTGCTAAAAACAAAAGATGAAGTATTTTCAAAATTTCAAGAGTTTACAACCTATGTTGAAAATCAATATAATAATAAAATAAAAATATTTAGGTCTGACAATGGAACTGAGTATATAAATAAAAAAATTTCTGATTTTCTAAAACAAAAGGGAATTTTGCATCAGACAACTTGCATAAATACCCCTGAACAAAATGGAGTTTCTGAAAGGAAAAACCGTCATATTTTAGAACTAGATCATTACTTTTTCAATCAAATGTTCCTAAAAGGTTTTGGTCTGATGCTATGCTTACAGCTGTATATCTCATTAATAAGTTACCTAGTTCCATTTTAGATTATAAAAGTCTCTTAGAAATATTGAATAATAGGAAACTGAACCTAAATCACCTTAGGATTTTTGGGTGCACATGTTTTGTACATATAAAAAAAACAAGATAAATTAGACAAAAATGCAGTGAAAACTATTTTCTTAGGATACTCATCACAAAAGAAAGGATATAAATATTATGACCCCACCAAACAAAAACTGTATATATCAAGAGATATAACTTTCTTCGAAAGCGTACCCTTCTACAAAGACAATAAAGAACACTCTGACCAACAAGAAAACCTTAGGAATAATACTGTCTTGCCAGAACTAATAGTGTCTGAAGGACCGATTGAGCAAAATCAGGTGGAAGAAGAATCCAACACAGGGGGAGAGGAATTAAGTCAAGAGGAAGAAAGTACACAACCCTCACTAGCTTTAGAAGAACCAAAAGTCATTCCTGAAGACACTTCAGACAAAAACATATCCTCAACTGAAATTGCTCCTAGAAGGTCAAGCCGTTCAACAAAACCGTCATCCAAATTGCATGACTACATAACTTACAATGTAAGCTACCCTATCCAAAAATTATATCTCATATGATAATATCACATCATACCACAAGGCCTTCTTAACATCAATCTCACAAGAAAAAGAACCCACTAGTTACCAAGAAGCCAAAGAAAACCCTACATGGCTCAAAGCTATGAAAGAAGAGATTAAAGCACTTGAAAGAAATCAAACTTGGACCATTGTCATCCTACCTAACGGAAAGAAACCTGTAGGATGTAAATGGATTTATAAAATAAAATATAAAAGTGATGGAACAATAGAGAGATACAAAGCAAGATTAGTAGCAAAAGGATTCACATAAACATATGGCATAGATTACCAAGAAACTTTTGCACATGTAGCCAAAATGAATACTGTTAGAATTCTATTATTTGTGGTTGTAAATTTGGGATGGAATCTATTCCAAATGGACGTTAAAAATGCCTTCCTACAAGGAACACTAGAAGAAGAGGTATACATGTCATTACCACCAGGTTACAAGGATGATGGCAGTAATCACGTATGCAAATTGCATAAGTCGATCTATGGACTTAAACAATCCCCACGAGCATGGTATGGCAAGCTTAGTCACTCTCTTTTACTTTATAATTTCGTTAAGAGTTCAGCAGATTCATCTATGTTTATCAATCATACAAATTCTTCAACAACTATAGTCCTTGTTTATGTAGATGACATCATTGTTACTGGAAATAACGAAGAAGAAATTAAAAATGTAAACAAATTACTTAAAAGCAAAATTTGATATCAAGGATCTAGGAAAACTTAAGTACTTTTTAGGAATTGAGATTGCCCATTCAAACAAAGGTTTGTTTCTATCACAAAGAAAGTATGTCCTTGACTTCCTAAAAGAAACTGGTAAGATAGGTGCAAAACCAGCCAACACCCCAATGGAACCTAACAAAAAACTTGACTCAGAAACTGGCGAACCTTTAAAAGATATTGGACAATATCAGAGACTTGTAGGGAAATTAATCTACTTAACTATGACCAGACCAGATATTTCATTCGCAGTTAATTCGGTAAGCCAATTTATGCATGCTCCTAGAACCAGTCACCTTGAAGCTGTTGAAAGGATACTTAAATACCTAAAAAAGTCACCAGGTCAAGGCATATGCATGAGAAAAAATGACACTAACAACGTTGTCGGTTACTCAGATGCAGATTGGGCCGGCAGTTATGATCGAAAATCAACCACAGGCTATTGCACCTTCGTCGGTGGGAACCTTGTAACTTGGAAAAGCAAAAAACAAAACGTGGTGGCACGTTCAAGTGCAGAAGCAGAATACAGAGCAATGGCATCAACTGCAAGTGAATTAACGTGGATCAAGCAAGTACTTGAAGATATGAAAATTCGATGCAATAAACCAATGCAAATGTATTGTGACAATCAAGCGGTCAGACACATCACATCAAATCCTATGTTCCATGAACGAACCAAGCACATAGAAGTAGACTGTCACTTTGTAAGAGAGAAGGTTCGATCAGGAGAAATCGACACTCCGTTTGTTACAAGTAAAGAACAGTTAGCAGATATCTTTACGAAGGCACTAGAAAAATCACCATTCGAAAATATTCTATTCAAGTTGGGATCAATCAACCTTTTCGATACCAACTTGAGGGGAAGTATTGAGAATAATAAATAATATCCTGGTGTAAAGGCAACAGATCTCAGATATTCATCATCATCAATCATAATTCATCCAAAGGCAACAGAGCAACCGACAGCTGGCCTCTAAATACTAGTACCCAGCTTTATCTCATACCATGTTTAAATGGTGTAATTTAGGCAACAACCATATTGTATTGTATTTTAGACAACAAGACAACGGTCACAAGTGACTATGTCTATATATTAGACTTGTAAATCATCATCATATATACAGATTGTTATTCAGCTTTCTATTTCATCTTCTCTCTTTCAAAACCAATAATTTAGTTTTGTAATTGTTTTTTCAAAAAAAATTACAAAAGAACTACTCTTTTTTTATTACATGTATTTTTTGTAGTTATGGTGACCGGTGCTTATCAAATGGTTTATAATTGTGACAACGACGACGAACCGGAGAAGATACACTGGCCTCGTACGATTCATGACTAGTATTTCGGAATCTTGCATTTATAAAGCATACTTTCTGTTTGTACTATTTGTGTTTTGCTTCATGTAGTAACTAGTTAGTTATAAATTTGCTGGCTACAGAGATGCTGCAAAAAAAGAGTATTAATTGTTATGTATTGTTACAAGAAATCAGCAGAAAAACGGTACAAATTTTAATATATTTGTGCGTAGTGTGTACAAATTTTGATATGTATTAGAAAAGGAGAACATATACAAATTATTTTGTGCTAGAAAATAATTAATGTAAGCAAATTCTTTATAAATCATGCTTAGATATTCAGACTTCATTTATATAAGGAAATTAATTAAAGCATACATAATGAATCAAATCTCACTGATATCATCAAGCACAACAAAATCCAACGTACATAAAATATTTTGAAGTTAAATCACATCTCAAAGCAAAGAAAGCTTGGTACTAAGTACTAGCTGTCGGTTTCCAATTTACAAGGAGATAACCTTTTTTTATTTTCGAGAGTCGATATCGTTGTCACATACTGTATAGTATATACGATATATCTAATCATGTATCAACTGAGGTAAGCAAAAACTTAGTGGAGTGGGAAATGCCAAATGCACGATCCACCTAGTGAATAAAGTAATGTCGTGCATATTTTTTAATTATACGTATTATAATTTCCATTGATTAGGTACGCTCTACGCGCATGTATAGCAGCAACAAATATAACATGAATTAAAACTTGATAAAAAAGACATAAAGAGATACATTATTCTTTTACCTTATTAAAGATACGCACATGTAGATGTATTGTATAATTTATACTGAATTTCCTTTTTATTGAAAACATTTTATTATCTTTCAATCTTTCATTTATTGTTGATAGTCAGAATATATAAAAGAAAAAAAGAAGAGACGAGTAATATACGGCCCAGTTCAGAATTGCCTTTTCTCCTACCGCAATTTTTTAATTAAGTCCAGCAAAATACATAATTTTAATTCCGACTCCGTTCACAGTAAATCTACGCCAGCGTCTAACATTTTTAGGTGGGACGTCTTTAATTTCTACGTCCTCCGAATTAGTGGAATGTCGTATACAAGCGACGTCCATGTTTACTTTTTGGAAAAATTTTGACAGTGTCACTAAAAATTAGAGAAATCTCAAAACTGCGATTCAAAATCGATTTTTTTCATATTTGTTATTCAAAATCACAGTTATTTTTTTTCCCCACTTTCTTAAAAGAAAGACAAAAATGCTCCTACCATGATTTCTGCCCTCCTCTTTCCCTTTATGTATCGATACTAGTTGATATTTTCATTCTCCAAAATTGATCTCGGAATTGATTATGACATCCTTCAAAGCGGCACTAATGCGAAGTTAGTGGTCACTGAGGTGGACTTGAACCAGAAGTAGCCATAACAGAAACATTTTTGTCTTTTTGAAAAAAAAAAGTGGCAAAAAAAGAAGGTAGCAGCAATTTTGAGTGGCAAATATGAAAGAAATCGATTTTGAATGATATTTCTAAGATTTCCTCAGTTTTGAGTGGCACAGACGAAATTATCCCATACTTTTCATTCTTTGTATGCTTATACCACACACCTACAAAGAAAACAGAAAATAAGCTTGAAAAATCCTCTCCTGAAAATAATCTCATCGAGACTTAAACCTCAGGCCTTTCCATAAAAGTTTTGTTCGGGATGTTCTCAATTTTGTCTCTTTAATTTACTGTCATGCAGGGACAAATTCACAATTTTCAATAGAATAGAGCAAGATTTTAGTATTAGACATACTACTATAATTATTATGAGTTATATGATATTTTTTGTAACATTTTTATCTAAAATTAAAATTTTAGAAGTGTATTTTTGCAAAAAGAATCTAGATAGGACATATTTTTAAATTCTTTCAAATTATAAGCATATTTTCAAAAAAAAATTGTATAATATAAATGGTATATTTTGGATCCGCTCCTGATGTCATGGCTCGTTTGTCATGCTTAGAGCTCGCAAATGAGAGATACATAGGGATGTAAACGGATCAGTTACAGATAGATAATTGTCTTACCGTATCCTTATCCGTTAAAATTTTCGGATACGAATACGAATTCGGATAGTCTCAGATAGGGATACGAATCAGATATTAATTAGGTACGGATTCGAATCGAATACCGAACGGATACAGATACAAAAGTAATATAATTCGGATAATTAAAAAATCTTGATTTGCTATATATTTATTCAAATGCATCACTTAATTATAAAAAAAATATGATACATAAACACAAATTAGATCTAAAATTAATTAGATTTGTAATCTACATGTAAAATCCAATAATATATATATAGGAGGGATCCGTAGCCGCCATCCGGACCATTGAAAACATTCTCCAAACTAATGTAGACTTGGAGACCAAATTTTATATTTTTTGGATTTTTTTACTATTTTATCGGAAGGGTTGAAAATTGGATGTTTGTAAATCGTTAGATAAATAAATTTTCAATCCATCCGATAAAATAGTAAAAAAAATCAAAAAAATGTAAAATTTGGTTTCCAAGTATGTATTAATATGGAGAATATTTTCAACGGTCCAGATCGGTCATTTACATTTGCTACCATGGAGCGGTTGGAAGTTTGGCGGCTACGGATCCTCCTCATATATATATATATATATATATATAGAGAGAGAGAGAGAGAGAGAGATAAAGGCTAGGGTGCTTCATGGAGCACCAAACCCCTCGTGCTCCACATTCGTTATATCCAATTTGAAAATTCCAACGACCGATCCGAACCGTTGAACATGATCTACATATTGAAATCTACTTGGAGATTGAATTTTACAATTTTTTGAAATTTTTTGCTATTTTTTTAAAGAGGTAGAAAAGTTGCTAATCCAACGGTTTCTGGACCAACAAAAGTTACAATTTTTCTACCTCTCTAAAAAATAGCAAAAAAAATTCCAAAAAATGTAAAATTCAATCTCCAAGTAGATTTCAATATGTAGATCATGTTCAACGGTTCGGATCGGTCGTTGGAATTTTAAAATTGGAGATATAATGTGGAGCATTAGGGGTTTGGTGCTCCATGGAGCACCCTAGCCTATCTCTCTCTCTCTCTCTCTCTCTCTCTCTATATATATATATATATATATATTCATATATATTAGGAACTTTTGTTATGAATACGGATACAATCAGATAACATCGGATACGGATATCTCAGATAATTTCGGATATTATTAGATAATAGCTAAACGATCATGATAGTCAAACCATATTCTTATGCATTAAAAATTTTCAGATACAAATACAAATTGAATAATTTTTTTCATTTTTCTAATACGGATCTGAATAAATCAGATATTATCCGATCCGTTTATACTCCCAGAGAGAAAATAGGCGGCACAAGACTTGTAACTTATATTTTGCAGAAGAAAGATAAATACAAACAGAAGAGAAATGAAAACAAAACTGACGGTTCGTTCAGCATATCATTTGATTTGAATGTAAACACAGTTATTTTTATTTGAATATTTAGTTTTTACAACTAGTAAATAGTTGACTATATATGCTTAATTTGTTAAGAGTTCAATGTATGTTAAGCTATATTAATTGAGAGTTTAATGATTAGTATAATCAGTTTTAATTATTTTAGTTTTAGTAGAAATTATATTTTAATTAGATTGTCCTTTTAACAATTAAAATGTAGGTTGCTTGTGAACATTTTGAAATTTTGTTTAATGTGTAAATTTAAAATAAAAAATGCATTTAATACTAATTGCAATCTGAAACTCACATTCTTCCAGATTTTTTAAACTTTGTGTTGGCTATGCGTCATCCAAAGCACATCACTAAAGCATTGATTCAGATAAAACGAATTTGCATTTTTCATTGACAAAACAATTCATTAAAAAAATCAATGAACCAAATTTGAATTTTTTTTTTAAATAACATAACTTTTTTTTGAAATTAATCATTACTTTTCATCCATGCTTTATCAACAAACAAAATGCATTAATAGTACTAATATACCATAAATTTGGTTTAAAACCTAACAAAAATTTAGACCAGATTCTAATATGAAGGTTTTACATTAGTAAACCATTTTATGCTATATTAAAACAATTATAAACTAATTAATTTAACTACTTCCATAACCAAAATTCCATAACTAATTTAACTATAAGTAACCCTAAACTAATTTCTTAACTAATTCAACCATAACTAATTTAAATTAAACTGAATAAAAATTAAATAAAACTCTAAAGTCTAAACCAACTTAATTATTAAGGACATAAATAACAAATTTAAAAAGCCTATTTGGTTTGGATTGGTGCTGACTGCGGAGTAGAGCGAGGCGGATATGGCCGAATTTGGAATTATGCTGTTAACGGGCCGAGAATAAAATTCTGGATTTTTATGGGCTTATTAGAACATCTTCCGATTTTTGCGATTAGACGATTAGCAACCTTCGGTGCGCGCAGTTTTTGTGCTCGCATAATCTAGACCGTCGGATTGGTCCGGTAGCGGTCGAGCGTTAATCGATCTGACGATTCAGATTAACTACACAAAAAACTGCGCGCACGTTCCTGCACACACCTCCAACTTCACGCTATCTCTTGCAATGTTCAATCCACTTTGCAAACCGCCGCACAGGAACAAAGCATCGGCGTAACTCGAACGGTGAGTCTCTTACGAGAGTGAAGTGTTTTTCCTCCCAAAACGCGGCCAGTTGGTTTGGAAATTTTCCTCGATGGAGTATGGCTTGATATAGTAATAAGGTTCTATTTAAATTTACTAAAATTGTTGTGTTTAAATTAACTAAAATTGTTGTGTTTGCCCTCTCTTCCCCGTCTACCAATTTTACAAATAGCTCCAAGTAGATTGTGTATTACCTGCACCAAAAAAATATGAAATATATCTGATCAACCCTTCTAACACAGTAAGGTATCGTGCATATCTCCTATAATGTCTAAGAGTGCTCAACTTGATTCATTGCCTTAATTGAATGGAGAAACAAGGGTACAGAAAATTTGTTTCATGTTTTGTAAGATTAAAGAACCCGTGATATATTTTTATTTTTTTTAAGGGTGTACAATTCTATAAACTTTTGCTCTTTATTTTGATTATGTTTCTCCTAAATGGGTTTGTTTGATACAATTGAAATGCTTTTGGTGTTATACCTGAAATTTAGCCAAGAAAACTTTATCATTTCAGGCAATCATGTATACAGCAGCGCTTCCAGGCCCTAAAATAATATATATGGCATCTACTCGGCCTGATCTATTAAATCTTTTTATATGTGTCTGTTCCAAACCTTTCGATAAGAACCAAAGTTCTATGCCATTTGGTTATCTTCATTATTCCTCAAGGCACATTAGATTTATGCAACAGCTACAATGTGCAAGCACCTGCTATTTCCAAAAGGTAATATTATTTCTTGTTTTGGTGTATTTTTTATTTCCTTTTTTCATTTGAATTGCAAATGAATATCCTTGACATCTCAAATTGCTGTTTCAAATGACAACAAATAATTTGAGGCTCTGCCAATAGTACTTAACTACTTACTGGCAAATGCATAGTTATGCTCGCACAAGTGATTAACCTTCTTTCTTTGGATCAGGAAAATTCACGAAGGGAACTTTCTCTCCCTGTGCAAACTCTTTCCAAGTTTCCAATTGAAAAGTTTAATGGAGAGGTGGTATTGGTGCGGTTTGATATGAACCTTGTTTTGAATATGTCAAATTCTCATGATAAATCTTCACTGGATAGAGCAATATCCACTGTTAAATATTTGCATAATGCAAAAGCTAAAGTACTAATTGCTACTAATTGGACTGAGTCTGAAGATCCTACAACAAGCACTCAAGAGTCTCTATCAGGTCAGTACCTACAAATTAAATTCATACAAAGTCAATATCATGTCTACTCCAGTAAATTGAGCAGTTGGAAATATATTGCACACATGCTACAAAATATGAATATTAGATGTCCATCTTTCCTTGTTTTCATAGACTTAAATGACAGACAAAGTACTGATAATTTAGCGTCAGAATAGGAAAAAAAACTGAGAGGATGGCTTTCCTTTATATTATTCATGTGTTACATGGGTATACAATGTTGTTTTCACTTTGCACTTGTGGGGATATTGATGCTATTCTGAATTTTTAGGGGCATGTGCTATCCATTGACCATTTTCAATAATTATTTTTTTTCTGGACCAACCTCCAATAGCGAGTTTCGAATGATAAATTGCTAATCCCTTCCCATGATCCCTGCATGCAGATCATTTATCATCTCTCCTGCAACTAAGAGTGGTACCACTCCAGCTCGGCAGCAAGCAAGGAATTGAGGAAAATTCTGTATTTCTTTTAGAAAATCTGGGCAATTTTAGTGGAGAACTTGCAAATTGCACCAAGTTTTCTGAGAAATTGGCCCACTATGCTACAATCTTCATAAACGATGCATTTTCCATATCACATAGGATGCTCGCGTCAACTGTTAGTGTGGCTGGCTGCTGCCGTGCATCTCTTGCTGGCTTCAATTTC
Source organism: Eleocharis quinqueflora (assembly GCA_964058865.1). Taxonomy (NCBI): domain Eukaryota; kingdom Viridiplantae; phylum Streptophyta; class Magnoliopsida; order Poales; family Cyperaceae; genus Eleocharis; species Eleocharis quinqueflora. The sequence goes on from CAXKVX010004263.1 coordinate 14,047, forward strand.
GAGAAGGAGCTTGGTGATTTGTTAAGGCTTGTTGATACAACAAGTCCGCCATATTTTGCAATTGTAAAGTAATTTCCCATGCTTGATTTTAGACCTAGAATTAACAGAGCTGGCCTTGCCAGTATTTATCAGCAGGTGTGTATCTCACCCAGACACGCAATCCACCTGTCATCAAACAACCAACTTGTTTTGGTGTGTCCACTTATTAGTATTTTGTTTTATCCACTTGCAATTTTATTATTTAACATCTAATATTTTGGAGGATGACTTCTGCTGATACTCCGCAAATGGTATAACTAGTAGTAGTGAGATAAACATGTTATCTAAAAATATTAACAACAATATTATTAACATTTTATTGAGAATATTAACTAGATTACACTATATCATTGAGTTTAATGCTATGTAATGCACATACTTGAGATCTAGATGGAGGAACACATTTCTAGTCAATTCTATTTTGTTATTTGTTTATTAGATTATTTTCATCTAACTCTACTTACAGATTGGAGGTGATAACTTCTCTAAGAAGGCACCAGCTTTGCAACTTTTATCTTCCAAATGTGACGGCTTGTTCTTTATTGGTAAATTGGCTTTTCAAATCATGAACAGTCTAAGGTTGTCAATTCCTCCTCAGTTCTTGGAAAAAGATGCAACCAGCGAAGTGCAAAAGTTGATTCAAATTGCACTGAAAAGGGAAGTACCCATATTCTATCCAACTGATTTTGTTTGTGTTAGGAACACTAATCATGAACTCTCCAAGATTCTTTATTCTGATGAAATTTCAGCCGGTCAGTATTGCTCTTGATTCTAATAGTTGATACTTTAATTTTCCATTTTCTTAGTTATGTTTTATTTTCAAGAGTTATTGGAAATGTAAAAAAGTACAATGACTCTACATTGAAGTTGGATGCATGAAGAAAGGACCCAAAGATCTTTGCATGTATATGTCATTGTCTATTAACTAAGTGGAAAAAAATAACTAAAAATTTATCCATTTAGGTTGGACCCCGGTTGACATAGGCCCAAAGTCTTTGGAGAAAATTTCATCGGTGATTTCTTCATGCCAGGTTATGAGTTTGTGATAGCATGCTTTTTAGTTTTGTTTAAAAGCTCTTTTTTAGAATTTTTTTTGGTTAAACATGTTGGGAATTTAGAAATTCCAAAAAGAAAAAAGAATATCCTTTTTGAAACTACCTGATTTGTACATATATATTTCTCTTTTATCTTAGAATCAAAGTATATTTGTAACCAATTGATTCGAGAAAATACAGGAGGGGAAAAAAGGGCCAGTACTAATCAAAACCTAAGATTTTATGTGGCAGTAACAAAAACTAAAGATCAAGCTCTCATTGCAGAAGATTTTATGGATTGGTCCTCCAGATCTAGGTTTACTGAAAAAAAATACTTTGGGAGCTTCGCAATTGGCTGCCAGTATTGATAAGTCAAGTAAAAATGGGTGTGAAATATTTGTTGTGGGTAGCACACCTTGCTATGCAATGGAACGGACCTCAAGATCATTATCTCAGATCAGGCTTTTGAAAAACACAACTGTTGTCTGGGAGTTTCTAAAAGGAAGGAAACTGCCAGGGATAGCGGCTTTAGATAAAGTATGTATTATATCTTTCTAGTCTATTCTAACACTTTAAAAACAAGTAGTGGTGCCAAATGGTCTGGTTGATGTGGATTTGGGTTGGCCAAAACAGGGTTACAGTCATTTTGGGTTGATGTTGTTTCAGTTTTCGGTTGGGTTCACGGGAATTGACCTTTTCAGAATTCTTGGAAGTGTTTGTGTCTGTTTAGGTTAGGACCCTGCTGCTGTTGTTTGGCTTTTTAAAATTTTCTGTTTTGTCTGTGGCTGTAGTGAATTGATTTTCAAATATAGGTCAGGTTGGTCCATGCTCCCATAAGTCAGTTTTCTTCCTCTATGTTCTGGTCTTGTTGGGAATTGCATTATAGGTGATGAGATTGGATTATTCGACTTTTCAGGCACAGTGAACCTTTACCAATTAGTTATGGGTCGAGTCACATTCTTTTGGTCTTCTTTGATTGATTTTTTTTCTTGGTATTGGAACAGACCAGTTTTTTGCTGTATAAGCTGCTTTCCTTGCCAGCACCTATTGTGTACTTCGTATTTATAAGTAGTTACCATTTGTTTTTTCTTACACAGGCATACCCCTATTCCATCAGATGGGATAGTGTTTTTTCTGATCCTTCTGTGCCACTGGTTGTTGATATAGGAAGTGGTAGATTCTACTTCTACATGCAAATGGCATATTTAATTTTTTTTTCAATCCTTTTTTATAATCTTAAATATTAGTATATTTTTCCCCAACTTAAGAAACCTTCTTTTCTTTATCTAGGAAATGGGCTGTTTCTCTTTCAAATGGCTAAAAATGTGAAAGACTTAAATTTTCTTGGTCTAGAAATGAACAAAAAGGTACAGAAACAGAAGTGACTAGCCTTGAAAAACGATTTGATGGATTATTTTGTGGAGATCTGATTTTGAAGTTGTATTTTTGTGCAGCTTGTTAGTAGATGTCTTAATGGTGTTCTTCTCTCGAAGTCGAAGAATTTGTAAGTGGTTAATTGTACTTCAAGAGCGGGATTCAGTGCCAAACCTCTAACGCTTCTTGTTTTTTGTTGTTCTTCTTTGGTGTTTACATATGTGCATTATCTTTTTAGGCATTTTGTTTCTACAGATGCCACTTCAAACTTTGGACCCATTGTTTCAAGCTATCCAGGAACCTTGGTACTTGTAACCATACAGGTCAAAACTCATTTCAACTTGAACAGTCTCTATTCCTGGTAAATCCTATCGATCACTATTTTGCTAAATATCTCTTTTATGTTTAGTGCCCCAATCCCGATTTCAATAAAGATGTGTACCGCTGGAAGATGGTGCAGAGAACCCTCATTGAAGCAATCATTGATCTCCTTGCATTAAATGGGAAGGTAACAATTGGGGTTAATGAATGATAACCAAAAATTATTTTATTGCACCAAGATTTGTAGGGTTTTGTAACAATGGTGATCCACGGCCAATTAATCAATCTGACAAGTGACAATGACAATATTTTTCAAATTAAACCAGAAAATTATTTTAAAATTGAATCATTTCTTTAAAATGTAGACAGTTGTGATTTTAAAGTCATTTGATGAATGTCTAAACTTTCACCAGAATTTATCTTTTTTATATATATACATGAATACAGTATTTATAAAATTTCAGAGTAAAGTTAGCATGCTCCGAAGCTTATCAATAGAGTTAGTGAGCTTTACTAAAAATGATTAAATCGACATCAAACGACAAACACGAATCATTCAAACTAATATACATAACGTGTGATGCATTTACATAATGTGTGATGCATAAATTTTCAAATTCATTTGATACAAAGTCAAGCAGTCAAAGGATAACAAAAAAATAAATGTACTTAAATAATTTATAAACCTTAAAATTAACTTTTGACCGCTTGACTTTGTATCAAATGAATGTGAAAATTTATAAATTTGATATGTAAATACATCACACGTGATTAGGGATGTCAAACGTGGATAACGATCATGAAATAACAGTGATTGTTAATCATTTTAGTTGAACGGCTAACATTTTTTTTGGCGTTAACCATTTCATTAATCAAACGGCAGTGAAATTCATTACGTTATTTGTTTTGTTTGAATTAACGAAACAAAACGATTAAACGTTTAAAAAGCTGATTGTTTGTTTCTTCCAGAGCCAGACTGAAATATCATCCAAAAATTAGAAAAATTACAAAATAACGTGATAAAATTGCATAATATAATAGCAAACTTGAATAATTTACATTGTCAACACACAGACATGCATAAATTTGCAAGAACCAACCAAAGATTACACAAATTACAATCAAATATCACCTATTACAATCCAAAATTACAATTATAAAACTAGAAAATATATCACCTAATACTGTAAGATTACAATCAGAAAACTAGAAAATAAGAAAATCAGATTAAAATAAAAAGGGCAGCCCGGTGCATGTAGTTTCCGCTTGCGCGGGGTCTATAGAAGGGTCGGACCACTTTGAGGTCTTTGTACACAACATTTCTCTGCATTTCTGCAGGAGGCTCCCCTTCAAGAAAATCAGATTAATAAAATGAATACCAGCCCAGATTACAATAAAATTACTAATTGCACGGGAAAATCCAGTTCAAAGGCTGTACTGTTATACAGTCTAATTTTTACTGATACAAGTTGGTACAGTCTGTACCAGATTACAAGCATTTCAACACAAAATCAAGGTATCACAGTACTGATTGAATCCTTATTAGGCACAAGAATTCAATGCACAGATCACGTAGAATCAGATTAGTGCCAGTAAAAACAGAAACAAGCAAAAACAGAAAGTATGCAATAATTTAAATGTCATTTACTAACCTAACACAATTCAGATTATGTAGGCACAAATGCAAGTATGCAATCAACAATTCAGCAAATAAATCAAGTCACGCAGAAAACAAAACTAACAAGCATATTACAATCAGATTTTACAAAAGCAGAAAACAAAAGCAAAATGGTTGAATAGTAGAAGTGATTGGATAGAAAAATGCAGCAATACTTTTCAAAAAGAAAAGAAATGCAAAATTGATAAGAAAAAAGGAATGTTACTTTTTCTGAAAGGTGTAATTGCAAAAAGAAAGCACTCTAACTCCAAATCGGACATGGAGTTGTAAATTTTACGAAGAACTGCACTAGGATTTACTTTTTAAAGAAGGATTTGTTGTTAATCGGTGGAGGTCGACCCGCCTGTTCTTGCTCTCAGATCCACCACTCTCCGACTTTCCTTTACTCTTTCCAACTGCATGCAATCATTCTGCCTCAGGACAGTTAGCGGATAAGGAGGCATGGAAGTCGCTTGAAACCATATCTCAGCACATGAGCCAAATCAGAGAAAGAAGAGGGAGGGTTCAAGGATGGTTCTAGGCAAGGGTAGGACTCGATAGAGAGAGAGAGCACATAGCCACAGAGGAAGTGCGAGAGGGAGAAGAGGTGAGGCTGTGCGAGAGAGAGGAAATGAGCGGTGCTGCGGTGGTCAAAACTAGGTTTGGGTTTTAACTATGACCCTTTTTTTCTCTGCCATCTTCCTCTGCTATTCGAAGAATTGCAGACTCGTAGAATTCATAAATGCTTCGCTGATCGTTTCGTTTATTAAACGAAATAGGATAGCGTTGTGTTTCGTTTGTCAATCGAAACCAAAAACCGTTTCGTTAACCGTTTTGCGACCATGAAGCGCAAAAACAGTGAAACGATTTTCGTTGACAGCCCTACACGTGATGTACATTAGTTTCAATGGTTCGGATTTGTCGTTTGAGGTCGATTTAATATTTTTTTTAGTTAAGCTCACCAACTCTCTTGATAAGCTTAGGAGCGCACTAGTTTTGCTCAAATTTCAAATATTGATTTTTTAAATTAAATGATTTCCAACAATTATCAATGATGTGCCATTATCAGTGGATCCCAAGCTTTCCGTAAATTACATCCAGTTGGTAGTGTCATGGCTAAGTTGACAAAATGGTGTATATGTTTAACAGAACATTGTTATCCATTTTGTGATCTAATGATTGATTCTTATATGAATACTAACAAATTAGTTTGCCATTTTGTTGCAAGTACAAGGAATGTGTTTGTTATCTTGAAATAGGATTTAAAGTAAACATTGTCTTATTTGCAAACAAGAGACATAATCTACTCCTATACTCAGCAAGAGAGAGCTCTGGTGTATATTTGTTAGGTATTTCTTCAGTCAGACATAGAGGCAGTAACCATTGGGATGAGGGAGCAATTCACAACTTATGGTATGGGTAAAATGGTCAGTGATGTGGATGATGGAGAAGAATGGATGGCAGAGAACCCATTCGGCGTGCGTACAGATTGGGAATTGCATACTCTGGCTCGTGGAAACCCGATGTACAGAACCATGCTGAGAAAAACAGGATGATTTGTGATATTCTTTACTTTTTTTATTGTGTTTGCCCCTAATTGTACTTCTCCCTGCATATATGAAGCAGGCACCATTTTGATCGGTTCTCTTTTTGAAATATGGTACATGTCAATTGAAAACACATATGTGTTAATAACATTATGTTTATCATTTCGAAGACCATTAATTTTCAACTAATTTGTATATATGAATAACGTGAAGTGATTGAAAATTATGTATTTTCAGTTGAAAATAGTTAATTTCTGACAAATAAAAATGTTAAAAGTATCGGACAGCGTCACGCTTCAGTGTAAACATTTCTCTTCTGTTTCGTTATCTACGAATTTCGCTTGATTTTTGCCTGATCTTATTTGTGATTCCATACCTGCAGACCAAAGTGTGAAGGTTCAAAGCAATTCGAATGGATACAATTGAACAATTATATATTTATCATAAGATTTTTGCATAGGATATAGCATATTATTATGAATTATTCCGAATCAAGTTGGTCGTTTTGATCGAATTTTTTATTTGAATTTCGAAAATTTTAAAAAACTCCAAAAAAATTAAAATAAACTGCAAAAAATTCCAAAATCTGAAAATAAAATGCCAAAATTAAAAGAAAACAAAAATGATGAATTTGTTTAATTTTTATAATTGAAAAATAATATTAAATTTCGAATAGATTGTTAAAAATGAAAATAAAATGATAAGAGATTAGAAGTTTAAAAAACATGTATTTGAAATAAAATGTTAAACATTAAAAAATCATATTTTAATTTTCTATTTTCATTAAGTTAATTTTTATAATACAAATAAAATTAAAAACTTCAAAAACAAGGAAAAGATTGTTATTCAATTAAAATTTTAAACATTCAACAGGTCATCAAAATAATTTTAAAATGTTAAAATATTTAATTTTCTGTTTTTAGACGGATTAACGACATTTTAATGGTAGGTTAACATTAATTTTAAGCTGAATTATGATAGATTAGACGAGTCTGGTCAGTACGAAGCTTTTTAAGACCAAATTTAATACGAGTTTTTCCAACAATCATGATTGCTACACGTCTTAAGCCCCCGAATTTTTTGAACGGATCCACACGAATTTGTCGTCGGATCGGACCGGTAGGTTTCCGTGCGGGATTGGACCGGTCAGGTTTTATCAATGCACTACTCGTTTCCCATAAGTAAATGACACGTGATTAAACAAATTAATAAACCTGTGTTCATGATCTTGCTCAAACACGAGCAGACTAGTGAAAAAGTGCATGGAAGTAAAGAAAATCATGCAATAATTCATATTTCATTTGAAATGACATGTGACAGAAGTCATAACACGCGGAATTACACATTTCATTTAAAAACATGGTTGTAGTATTAGGCCAACAAGCTCTGCCACATAATAAGCCTATAATCAAGGCAAGGGTGCCGGTCGGGGCAACCTCTTTGCAACCTCCTAAAATACAATCAATAAATGAATCATAAGTAACTTTTGAAAGGAGTTTTGAAATGAGCAAGTAATTATGTCAAGAAACTCTTACAATTTCAATAAAAAGGGTAGGGTCATGCAGAACTTCAATTTTGGTAAAAATAATTTATATAATATATACATTTGAGGTGCCAAAGGTCGAGGGATTAAGCATTAGTTGGCACAAAGTGTAGCATAAACACGTGAATGGAAAGCCCAAAAGAACTGCATATAGCAGGACAAAACCCTAAATTCACATTCCGTATTGAAGGAACGGGTCAATTGAAATGGTATCAAACTGTATTGGGAGTTCCATGTAGTTCTAACAAGCACTTGATCAGCACATACAAAAAACCAGCAATATAGCTTCTTATACTTAATCAGTGCCTCGGCAAAACATAATTTTGATAACTGTCTGTCGCATATAAATAACACCCACTAATACTCTGTACTTGATATACATCCATGATTTGCGGTATTTGCAGAATGCAGTAAACATGGACTAGTGTTGGCAGACCACCCAGCAACAAAATTATTCTTCATTAAGGTCCTCACATTTTACTTTCTTATTTTTTTTATTCTTAACATATTTCTTAAATTCACCAACCTAACTACTTATTTAATTAGAACATTGAAACAAGCAAATGTTTTCTTCAAATATTATGCAAGGGGAGAAATTATAATGTTATCTTTAACGTAGACCGAAAATTTCCTTCTTCAGAATTCCTTTTAGAAGGTAAGAGTGGAGCTTCTGCAAATACCAAAAACCACAGGGTATTCTCCAAGCAAGAATAAAAAGTAGATCCTTCCGGAAAAAATCCTACTACAATAAAGTAGTTTGGTACCTCAAAGAGTTGGTTTATGTTATCAGCTGTCTTGGCTGAAGTCTCAATAAAGAACATGCCGTTCTTATCTGCATAATCTCGTGCACCCTGCAAATATAAAACAATGTAAAAAACAATATTGTTCTTT
>CAXKVX010004264.1:0-20444 GCA_964058865.1 Eleocharis quinqueflora
TTACAAAATTTTATTTCCTACAAGATTTTGATATGAAGAATTTATTGAGCAACTTAAATATCAATTTAATGACCAAATTAAATATAAATGACCGCATAGTACGAAATGAGGTGTACTATGCATATTATTTTAGCCATGCTCATTTTAATTTTGTCGATGCAGTTATTATATTAATGACATCATTCAATATAACACTATTCTTATCTTTAAATACTTGTGCACTCGTGAAAGGGTATATGTTGTAAAACTAGAATCCGTATTTTTTGTAATAGTCGTAATTTTCAAATTAGAAATGAACAGTTTTTGCACGCTGATACTGTAGCGGTGCTGTAGCAGTCACAGTGTGGGCATCGACGAGAACTCAGTGAGACTAATCATTTCTAATTAGTGTAGCACTTGTTGAAGTATTTCAGGAATGTGAATTAGTAAAACTATGCTCCATGTGTAACCAATTCTTTGCGCAGCTGAATGCTTGGAACAGTTGCTAAGAATCCTATTGGATTTAAACCTTTTGTAATCAATACAAAAGGTATAAAAAAAATGTTTACAAAAAGTGTACGATCTGTAATTTTATTGGATATGAGTCTACGACTTTTTACCTTATTCAACGCTCTCTAGAAGCCTTGCTTTGCTCTGATCAATTGAGTAGTAATTTACTAAAATATTAAATTGTTGTTAGTGAACAGTTATTACTTATAGTTAACCACTAATTGTTCACATATTCCCACAAGTCTTACAAGTTACAACACTATCTCTTGCTAACACCTCTTCTTCTTCCCCTCCATACAACAAACCTGATACTGTGATACACCTTTTCATCAAATTAAGCAACATTTCGGAGGCTCTCTCTCTCTCCTCAATTGATCACTTATCAGGTCAGTTAATTTTACCTTAATTTGTTTTCATTTCAATTGCTCAGTATTTCCATTGAAGAGAAGGAAAGAGATGGTGAATTATTTGATTCAAGAGAAATTGAAAATAAAATGGAGCAAAAAGGTCGGTTGCTTTAATATTTTCTCTCTGATTTACATAAACGAATGTTGTATCTAACTTGATATTATAGTTTCGTGTTAATTTTGCAAACCATAACAACAGCTCAATATACACAGAGAGAAAAATTTGTAATAATTTGTACTACAATAAGCTGAAATTAATATATTATATTTATAGGATGTGAAAGCAAAGCCCAAAACTGTATATTGGGCTAGTAAAAATCTGAACCAAGTTGTACGGCTGAGATTAAATCCGGCCCATTAACTAGATTTCATGGTTGCTATATTATTTAACTCGAGCAATGTAAAACTATTGTCTCTTTCAAACGGAACAACTTCCAAAAATAAAAATCCCACCCTCTCTATGACTATAAGTGTCTCTATTGCTAACTAAAGCACCTACTTTTGAGATTAGAAAGGCTATTATGTAATTTGTAAAGACAAAAGGAAAGAGTGCAAGTAGAGTGCCTTGAAATTCCACTTCCACCACTTCCATTCGAAGTTCCTAAAATTCTAAACATCATCAACAACAACAATAATTGTTTTCTCCAAAAAAGTTGAAATAGATTAGAAATGAAGCATATTTGGATTTCGTTTTCATAACATTTGCTGAATTTTTACGTTCGTGTACTAAATCTCCTCATTTTCAAGCTGAGATCTACTATATAAAACATAGGAAAGAGTTATATCTAAAATTCCAAACATCATTATCAATAATTTTTATAAAGTGAATATATTAATTATTGGTTCCCTTGAGCACCCTTTTGGTTTTCAAGTTGGTGACTTGGTGCCAGTGATTTGACAAAATTCGTAGGGGTCTGATTCGGTTCGAGAAATTCGTGGTCATGATCCGGATCGATCCAACCCAAGAGCAAACTCGTGCATAATCGCTCAAAAAAATCGAAAGTCTAAGATGGATAGCAGTCATTCTTGCTGGAAAAAACTTGCGTTAAATTCGACCCGAAAAAGACTAGACCGACCCGTCTAGCCGGCCATAACCTGCCTTTAAACCTGACCAAAACCCGAGAATAACTCATCTTGACCTGGGTATAACCCGTAATAATCCTTCATAACCCGCTATAACACGGATATAACCCATGTTAACCAGCGACGAACCCGGTTATAATCCATCTTATTCCGTCATTAACTCTGTATAACTCATCTTAACCCGCCACTAACTCATCTTAGTTCAATTTTTTTTTAATTTAAAAATTATGGAAAATTTAAATAAAAAAAATCCAGCCAACCCGACCAACTCGATCCGTACCGGACCTCATCTAACCCGACCCATATCAGTTGATCCACCAACTCATGTGCCTTAAATGAGTTGTGACGGATCTAAACAAATTTGATCCGTTCGAACTCGGCTCGTCCAACCCGTACCCGGACAAATTTGAACCGAATCAACTTGAACCGGATCAGTTTCAATACACTACTTGTGGTAGTTGTCTTGATTCGCTTTATTCCTTCAATAATCTAGACACCATAAAAAGAAATTAATTGTATGTTTTTAGCATAGTCGAACATATATTTAATAATTTAAAGTTATGCGAGAAAATGTGTGGGAGATTTGAGAAGTGAAAATATGGACATGCATGATGACTCGACTCCATATGTAGTTAGTCTTCCTTGTCTTATATTTACATTAGGTGAAATACATAATTTCCTATTAATTTATGGCTTTCATATAGGACAGGCATTAATTTATTATTGTTCTTGTATTTGGAAATAAAAATGGGTGGATACCGGAAAACAACAAATCAATGTAGATATGAATAGTCAGAATCAGATATTTACGAAATTTTTCAGAAAATTCGAAATGATGCATATTCTTAAAAAATTACATATTATAAACATAATTTAAAAAATTAAATATATGATCATTTTTTAAAAATAAACTGAGGAGTGCAACTGACTCTCCTAGTAGCATGTGGCTTAGTCACTGGCATAACCAGTGGCGGAGCCTGAGCCGGAGCCAGACAGAGACAGATTCAAAATTTTCGTCAGAAAAGTCTAAGATTTACGATTTTTTTCACAAGATTTAAAATAATGCATCTTCTTAAAAAAATCATATTATAAATATATTAAAAAAAATAGCCACTGACATAGCCCGTGTCGGAGCCGGAGCCACACGGTTCCACGGTCAATTGCACCACTAGAATTCTTTTTTCAAAATCTATCATACATTTAATTTTTTTTGAAAAATATATTTATAATATGATTTTTTTTTAAAATATGCATATTATGCATCCGCTTCTTTGCATAGCACTCACAGTTTCAGGTAAGGAATCATCTTTTTAAAAAGATTGGATATTAGAATTCCTCTTTAATTAAAGCGTGATATTAATGGAAAAGGTTTGAGAACAATATAGCATTTAGCACTAAATTATGTTCTTTCCAATGACGGAGTTCACATCACCGCACAAATTTTGATATCCCTCTGTTCTTATTTAAGAAAATAAACATTATAAAAAAGCATTATCTTATTTCAAAAAAAAAAAGCATTATCTTTTCATTAAGTTCTGTACAAAACCGTGTTATTTTTCCTTGGTGGATTATAAAGGATTTGATATTCGTCAAAACCAAACCCGATCCAATAACAACTCCGTCAAAAAAATTCGACATTATCTTCTAAAAAAATCAACATCATGCCTCCAATTTTCTTCGATTTTTTTAATATTAGAAATTTAATAAATAAATTATAAATAGACATAAAAATTGCTCTAAATGCTCGAAATATAGAATATACCAGTGTTGTGAACACCGATCTTTGAAAAAAAACTAAATGAACGATATTGTTAACACCATTCATTAAAATTTTAGATTTTTTTTCTATTCCCATGTTTGCTCTTACTGCAAACAAAAGCTTGCGTCATTCATTTTTTTTATTAATAAAAATATTAATATTTAATTCATGACTGAGTTGGAATTATATAAATTTTTGTAACAACTTTAGTTGCGTTCGTCGGAACCGTAATTAAGTTTTTTTTATCTTCGCAAGTCGTCCAGCTGTAGATATCCGAGTCTACTTGCACCGCGTCGAGTCTTATTTGCGATGGTAGAAACGAGCTATTCAAAATTTATTCTGACGCAAACTCATGATAAAAATTTACTAATAAAGACATAAGTTGAATATTGAGCAAAATTTCAGATGTACATTCCTCCAATAAAAAAATAGACTAGACGAGATGGAAGTAGACTCGAATATCTATAGCTCGATGGCTTGCGACGATAAAAAAATAATTACGATCCCGACTAGCATAGCCGAAGTTGTAACAAAAAAAATCTTAAGTATGATTAGTATATTTTCTATAAACTTCGACAGCGCTCGTCGGGATCGTAATTAGTTTTTTTATCGTCGCAAGCCATCTAGCTGTAGATATTCGAGTCTACTTTCATCGCGTTGAGTCTGATTTGCGATCGGAGGAATGTGCATCTCAAATTAGACTCCATATTCAACTTATTTCTTAATTAGTAATTTTTTTATCACGAGTTTATGTCGAAATCAATTTTGAATCGCTTGTTTCTCCGATTGTAAATTGGACTGGACGCCATGAAAGTAGACCGGATATCTACAGCTCGATGACTTGCAACGATAAAAAAATAATTGCTTCTGACGAACGTTGTCGGAGTTGTTAAAAAAATTATCTAAATATGATCTAACTCATGAATTAAATACTAACATTTTTATCAATAAAAAAGTGAACGATTTTGTTTGCAGCAAAAGCAAACATGGGAAGAGGAAAAAAAAATCATGATTTTAATGGACATGGTTAGCAACACCATCAATTTTTTTTTCAAAAAGCTGGTTTTCACAATACCAGTCTTTTCTATTTTAACACCGATCGTTTTCATTTTTCAAACTTAGACTAATCTTCTGTCTATTTATAATTTAGTTTTTAAATTTCTATTATTAAAAAATCAAAATTTTGTCAACACCCCTGAATAAAATATTGGTTGAGGGTGAAAGTTTAACTTCCTTCGATGTAACAATTAAAAAAGAAAGTAACAGATCAAAATTCCACCTCACACTAACAAATGCATGAATACTATAATGTCACTTTTTATCTCTGTTTAGACAACAGTGGTTATCAAGTTTCCTGACAATTCTATTTTATTCAATCCTTGTGTTTTTATGGTACCAAGTACCAACCAGTGAACAGCTTAATTGAGTCTATATCTACACGCTTTCTATTAATAAATATATATATTTTACATAGACTTAGTTCTCTCTTCGCTATTTTCTTTTATAGGAGATCTCCCCTGTTTTTGTTCTTGTTGTTTTAATATTTCTATATAAAAAGAGAAAATAGTTTACAAGTTAGACTGATGGAGTATTTATATTGTGTTTAATTGTAGTGCTAACATAAATTTTTTTCCCACTTATTACAATTAAGTCTTATCCATACAAATAAGCTACATATTGGCTGGGGCGGATGTAGGTGGTCCCAGGGGGGCAAGTGTCCTCCGGAAAAAAAATTTGCAAAATGATTTAGTGTATTTGTGCGATTTTTTAAATTTTTTTGCGAAATAATCATGTATTTTTGAAAATCTGTGTTATTTTGCCTTCACCTGAAAAAAATTTATAAATCTTGGCTCTCCTGACGAAAATCCTGAATCCCCCTCTGCATACTGATATCTCCTCATTCGAAAATATTCTTGATTTCTCTCATTTTATAAAATCCTAAATCCCCCTCTGCATAGTGATATCTTCATTTCGTTGCTCGGTTCTGAACTCCAACAGTTTTACCCCAAAACAATGTTAAAACTTTAAAGATACAAATCTGGCAGGTGTTTACTTTTGTGTTAATTAGGAGCCATTAATAATTTTATTGTTTTCTGAAGAAGAAATATGTACGGTGTATGATTGTATGCTATATTTTCTCGACCATTCGGATCCTATCTATGATGAGCCCGATTCCTCTCCTGCGCGACATTGTGTTGCACAGCATGAAAACCGTTCGATCGTCTAAAATCTGTGTTGCACAAATCTTGAGATGGATCGAACGGTCACCACGGTGCTGCGTAGGAGGTGATCTCATTTGATGTATGATGGGCTGGGTTTATTATTTTGTGGGTGACTTCACTGTTAGGATGATGCGCGATAATAAAAAAATAAAAAAGAATTATCCGTACTCTTATTAGTCATCATAATGGTTTAATTTTAAATTGTTAGATTTAGAGATTATTTCGACAGAGAATCTATATACTTAGGGTGTGTTTGTATCACCAAAAATAGCACTAACCATGGATAAATGTTGCTATCCACACAAAAATGTGATCCAAACATGATTTAATAAGTTATGAGTAGTGTTGGTTAGTGCTATTTTGCTAATCCAACAAAATGGTAAGATTAGCAAATTAGCACATGTAATGGTTAGCAACATTATTATTTTATTACATTGTAATCATGATCTTGATATTATTATTATTATTTATTATTATTATTATTATTTTAATTGTCATTATTTTATTATTATTATTATCATTATTATTTTATTAGTATTATTATAATTGTCATTATTATTATTTTTATTATTATTATTGTAATTATCATTATTTTATTATTATTATAATTGTCATTATTATTATTTATTTATTAATATTATTATTATTATTATTTAGTTGTCATTATTATTATTTTATTATTATTATTATTTTAATTGTCATTATTTTATTATTATTATTATTGTCATTATTATTTTATTAGTATTATTATAATTGTCATTATTATTATTTTATTATTATTATTATTACTTTATTGTCATTATTTTATTATTATTATTATTGTCATTATTATTTTATTAGTATTATTATAATTGTCATTATTATTATTTTATTATTATTATTATTACTTTATTGTCATTATTTTATTATTATTATTATTGTCATTATTATTTTATTAGTATTATTATAATTGTCATTATTATTATTTTTATTATATTATTATTGTAATTATCATTATTTTATTATTATTATAATTATCATTATTATTATTTATTTATTATTACTGTTTTATTATTATTTAGTTGTCATTATTATTATTATTTTAATTGTCATTATTTTATTATTATTATTATTGTCATTATTATTTTATTAGTATTATTATAATTGTCATTATTATTATTTTTATTATTATTATTGTAATTATCATTATTTTATTATTATTATTGTAATTATCATTATTTTATTATTATTATTATTATTGTAATTATCATTATTTTATTATTATTATTGTAATTATCATTATTTTATTATTATTATTATAATTATCATTATTTTATTATTATTATTTTATTATTATTGTATTATTATTATATTATAAATTGATATCAATATTTTATTATTATTATTATCGTTAAAAAAACTAAAATAATTTATTATTTTACTAATTCTCGGTCTCACTACTCCAAATGTGCAATTCAAATAACAATTTCACTGACATAAATAGCACAAAAGTAGCACTATTTTTGCACTAACCTAGATAGCAAAAAGTAACCACTATTTCAATCACTAATCTAAATAGCACTATTTTTGCACTAACCATGACATGATCCAAACGCACCCTTATATTTTGACCCTTCCATCACATTTGTTTGTTTTTAAAGTAGTCTATTCCTTACAATTTGGACACTTTAATTAGTGTAGGTTAATTGAATATGACTCTTGCCTAGCCATTGAAAATGGGTCAGGTAAAGACGTGTCGAGTCAAATTCGTTCGGGTCAACGCGTTGATCGGGTCACGGACTGGACGGGTCGACGAATTTGATGGGTCAAATTTTTTTAAGCCTGCCGCAATCTATCTAAGACTCATGGGTTAGCAACCTGACAGGTTCGGGCCGGATAGGGGCGGGTCGGGTTGGCTAGCTGTTTTTTTTTCTTTTTTTTTTGAAATTTTCAGAATCTTTTATTTTTTAAATATTTTTTATTTAATGGAATATTTCCGGTTTGACCGAGTTATTCCAAGGTGTGCTCGAATTTTGCACGAGTTTGCACATATTTGCATGGGTTTTGCACGAGTTTGGACGGGTTTGTGCGGGTTTGGACGAGTTTGGACGAGTTTGCATGATTCTTGTACGAGTTAATGGCGGGTTAAAGACGAGTTATACGAGTCGGGACATGCCGGGCCGGGTCTTTCTCAAGCCGGGTTTAATAAGAGATTTTTTTTTCAAATAAGTTGATCACGATCCGTCTTTGAACTTTGATATTTTTTCAACGAGTCCACACGAATTCACCCTCGAATCACGATCTCAGATTTCTCAAGCCGAATCAGATCCGAATGTATTTTGGCAAATTCCTACTCTTACCTAAGCATATAAGCTAATTAATGGAATACTTAAGATGCCAAAATAACATGACATGTTCAACAATTTTAGAAGAGGAAGTTGCGGAAGAGAACAGAAAACCCATGCTGTACAGTATAGTAGTATACCGTGAATAGTATTCGCATCTCACTTTATTTATTTCCAAATAGTTTTATTTATAAATACGTCTAATCAGGAGCAGAGTTATGTATTAGAATTAGAGTTCTAGGATCTCATTAAATTTCAAAGCTATGAAGGAACCTTAGTAAAGAAATGCAAGAATCTTAGAGCATCTTCGTTCGTGAAACTCTTTGAGTTTCTAAATAATATCAAATCAGATTAAAAAATTTAATCTTTTTTAGTTTATAAACTCTTACATTACTAAAACTACAATTAGAGTTTCTTAATCGCCACATTATCAACTAACTTTTTTTTATTTTTTTAACTAATGATATTGACACGTCGCAGTTTATAAATTATGAATCAAAGTTTCTAAATAAGAAACTCTCAATCAAAATTTCCGAATTAGAAACTCTGTTACATTTCTGAAACTGAGTTATAAACTGCCACGTCAGATTAGAAACCTGAAAATTTCAGGGATGGAGATGCTCTTAGTGAAAAAGACTCCGGATGTGGTAATATTTTTGGGAATTGATTGTTTTGAGTATGGATTTGTGCACTATAACTAGAGTTACTAATGGATGAATTTCAATTCATATTCAGCTCAGTTCGCTGATGAGGAGTTAAAAGTTAATGATCAAATCAAATTCATAATTATCTATTAATATTCATTTCATGTCCGTTAATCTTATAATCGTATAATGTCCGCTATTTGTTCATAAGTTAATCATGCGGTCTTGATTTTGAACACCACAATGTACAATCTTCTTTAAATGAAAGTTATTTCATCATTGTATTGAATAACTTAAATATTTTTGTGCTGATAACTTAGTTCCCTCTCTGTAACAGAAAGTTAGAACTTAGTTGATCTACTGAAATGTTTGAACATAACTTCAAATAAGATAAAAAAATAACCATTCCATAAATATTCAATAGTATGGAGTCCATTTTGTCCATTAACTGTCCTATTCATTATCAACTTCATTATCAACTCTAATTATAACTTTAGAGAACCAAGATTGTAAAATCAATTAGGAACAAAATCCCTACACGTGTTCGAAAACAAGGTATTCTTTAAAAAAAAACTTCTTTGAAAATTAGTCAAACTAGATCAGAATAATTATTTGTTCGAACATTTCACAATTTGAAAGACATAATTTAATACAAGAGCAACACTTAATACAAGTATCATGAAACATTAATTGAACAATACTAAAATATTTATGTTCACACAAAATACATGAAAACTGCATATTAAATTCACATCATTTTCAAGTGAATTTTAGTTACATGTCGATGCGCTTATGCCCCAACGGATTCTCACCGAGTCAAAATTCTAGCTACGCCACTGCATCTTGTAATATATTTTTGTTGCATATGTACTTTGGAAGGCGGCAAAATTTTCAAATGAAAAACCCTCTTTATATTTTACATAAATAAAATATGAAATTGTGTATACGCATATATCTTTTAATCTTTTGTATTTTTATCTGTTCAAAGGTAAAATTTTGTATTATATGTTTATACTTATTAAGATAAAATATCACTTTTATACATTACAATAATAAAATAAAACACATATAA
The DNA here is from genome assembly GCA_964058865.1 of Eleocharis quinqueflora. Taxonomy (NCBI): domain Eukaryota; kingdom Viridiplantae; phylum Streptophyta; class Magnoliopsida; order Poales; family Cyperaceae; genus Eleocharis; species Eleocharis quinqueflora. Next base: position 10,001 of record CAXKVX010004264.1, read on the forward strand.
AAGATGTACGTAGACTTTCCGTAATCCATGTACAATTATTAACTTATTTCGACACATATGCTAATTTTTATAAAGTAAAATTCGTGAACTCAAACAATCCGTCCTACTCGATAAATTATTAAAACAGATTCCAAATATGCCGAAATTTAAAATTATAAACAAATAAAAATGCAAAAACACCACTATAGAAAAATTCGAATAGAAATCACCAAAATAAACCGCTATCTCTGATAGCGGACCGTTCGTCCTCCAACAGAGAGCGGACCAAAATGGGCTCACCACGGACGCAGAATATATTATCCTTTCTCTTTTCTCGCATGGTGGGGTCCATTTTGGTCTGCTGTCTCTGTTGAAGGACGAACGGTCCGCTATCAGAGATAGCGGACTGTCTATTTTGATGATTTCTGTTCGAATTTTTCTATAGTGTTTTTTTTATATTTTTATTTGTTTATAATGAAAAATTACGGCAAATAGGCGCTAGATAGGTTTATGAAAAATGTTCGTGTATTTCCCTAGGAATTGACAGTGAACACGACCAACACAATACAATACAATATAGTGAAAAGACCACACACAATATTTCCTTGTTTAATTAATTTATCATCCGTTTTATGCTCTGTTAACTCTTGGTCTTGGTGTACCAAAATCAAAGATTAGCATAACATGTTGACCGTCAACATCAAATCAAAGTCTACTATTGTCTGAAGACATTTCAACGGTCTTTGAGACGAACATACACCGGAGTCCAGGCAAGTTTTCATTGTTGATTCGAACAGAGCCAACCTATGCACGTGGGGTCCCAGCGATTTTCAGAAGCCTATAAAGGCTCGGCTTATTAGAAACAAGTACAATTACCATCACATTAGCCTCCTAATAGTAATAGCTTGCATGAAATCGACACCTACAAATTCTATCCCCCACGAACCGAGTTGTCGAATAGGATCACCAATTCATCATCCAATTGTCGATTAATTGAATTCAGATACAAAACACACCATCGTCATCGCCATCTTTACTGATTGGAGAAAAGAAACACTGTTTGACGATTCTCTGATTCTCATTCATCCCCTGTTCCGGTTCTTCATTCGTAAGTACTTCGATTCAATTGGAAACTTTCTTTTTGTCTTTTCAATTTATGCAACTTTACAATTCAGATATCTCAGTTTTTTGTTTTATTTGCGTAATATGTACGCTTAATTTCGAATTATGAAACCCTAGCTAACTAAATTCCAAGCTTCAGATTTGGTGCATCAGAAATGAAATCATCCGAGCGTATCAGAAAAAAAAAAAGAGAGATTTCGATCTCGGTATCTGACCATCAGTGGAAAAAGGAGGAAAGATCTTTCGGCGTGCGTACGCGGTAAAAGCAGATAGGAAGCTCGAGAAAGGAAATCAAGGGGGGTGAGATGCCATTAATGGCGGATGGATCGTGGAGAGATACTAGTGGAGGGGCTATTCCGTACAAACAAAATCCTACTAGACTACTAGTATAGGTATAGTACAATAGTACATGGAGACGCATACGAAGGACGTGGCGCATAGGTGTTTTTCACTAATTTGATAATGGGTGGAGCCCACAGTCAGTGGATCAGAGAGGAGAGTTAATAAATGGACCCAATTTACTTAAAGGACGACATCGATTAGCCGTTGGAGGGGTACAGACTACAGAGTAGCGATATAGGATCTAGGGTCTAGGGACTAGGGGAGTAGAGGAGGGGTGGTTAGAGTATAGACACGTGTCGGGTGAGGAGTGGAGGTGGAACTGTCAGTGGGGTCCACATCAGATTACAAATTGTTTTCACGCTAGCTGGCTTTGTTACAAGAGCACTCACTTAGCCAGCCTTACTTTCCTTCCATGTGCTCTCCCGTGTACTGTATACCTCACACCACTCGTCATTATACGACGAAATCGCAACCGTTCATGCTATTCTTGTTTTTAGAGATTTCGCGGGTTCTGAAACCTAACGACGGTTGTGATTTTCGAAGGAGAGATGCGAGGGCTAATTGCAGTTATTTGAATGTTTTTTTTTCCTAAATTGGATCCAGTAAACCCACTACTGCATTTTGGAAGTGTGAGAATGTCATTAATTAAAATAAATTTTAAAAGGTTATTAGCTGGAATCCAGAACATTCTTTTGAAGATTCTTAAACAAGCTTGGTATATGTAACCTAATACTTGTCACCTATCAACATTTCAATTGCAAAGACTTTTCTAGTTTGATTTCTTAGATATAAAGTAAAATGACAGTTACGCAGACGTAATGCTCCAAAAAAAAAGTTTTATTGTAAAGCGTTTGCTTTTCATCAATCATGCCAAATAACATCTGTGGTACATAGGGATTACAAGAGTTATTTTAGTGGTTACCGAACGAGTTCTACGAAGATCAATCATTAGTGCTAGAAACAATATTATCGTATTTGAAAAACTAAATCATAACCACTACGATTTAATGTGTGGAAGCAAGTATTGAGCGCTTTTAGAGTTTGGTGGTACAAATAGTACTAAAGAGCAACAAAAAGAGAGAAGACATAATTAGATAAATTTATGGTTTGTAAATGCTAGCTAATTAATGGTGCTAACTAAACGACAGAAGAGTAACTAATGCTGAAACTACAGCCATGTTGGTTACAATAAAAGAGTAACAAAAAAATGTTATTTCTAATCTGTGAAGCAGGCCCATCGTTAGGTAAAAGAAAGCGGGGGGTGTTCGCATTAAATGATAAACAGGATCTACGGCAAGAAAAAGATGCGAATTTGTCGATATTAAAAAGGAAGCGCAAATGAAATGGTGAAGAGAGGCGAGTGCATCGGGATTCGGGCATCTCTCTCTCGAAGGCTGTCTCGTGCGGGCGCTCGGGCGGCGATTCGGCTCTCTTTTCGCTTTTTTGAGAGTACTAATTCTTTTTTTTATTTTGCGCTCATTTATTATTTATCAAATTTCTTATTTTATAAAAAAACAGTAGACAGAAATTTGGGGCATAAATTGGGGGTGCCGCTTCTGAGAAAATTTCATTCGATTTTGGCGATTTTGGGGAGTGAAGGACAGTTGCGAGTGATTCAAGGTAGAATAATTCAGCGTTGGTTCTCTTCTCTAGTTTTTGTTTAATTTAGCATGTGTTTGACGTCACCGTTGTCTTTTTATCACCTTATCGTTGCAATTTTGTATTTCCATTGTTTTATCTAGTTCCTGTTGCGATTATAAAATTGTCCGATTGTTTATTTATGCCTGGCACTGTTCTCGTTGTGATGTTGTGATGTTTCATTATTTTTTTATTATATCTTCCTTTCGTAAATTTGTATCTGCCGGATTAATCTAACTTTATGTAATTCAATTTTTTCTCTCTTTATTGCAGTTTCCTGGCTGTGCGTGGAACTAGTATTGCCCTTGATTCTCTAAATGGAGATCCATTTCTGATCTCCGTACAATTTTCTCTTCTACATTAACTATGTCAAGATCAGATTTTGATGGAGAAGATGCCTTTTTCGATGCAACAGATACCAGTGATACCAGTTCAGGAATTTCAATGGATTCGACCCTATACGATGAACACATTGGCACACTGAACAGAAGTCCCAAGTCAGTTTATTTTAATCATGGTTTTGCTCCATTCAATCTATCTAGCGTGCATGAAAGGCGATCCTCTTTCTTTAAACAAGTTGGGTTCGGTGAACAATCCTCTCGAACTCAATCTTGTCATTTTGAACCTCAAAATGATGAGATTTTGGAGAGTGAAAGATTTAACACCATGACAAGAGATACTGTTCTGGAAACTCCCTCTTGTTCTACAAATAGTGAAATGGAGAAGAATTGTCGAGTCCGTTTCAGGGATAATCACACAGAAGAGGTTTTAATAGTGCATGATGAGGTCAGTTCCGTTGAAGTTGGGGCATCTAAGAAATTCGAGTCTCTGAGCAGTATGTCTGAACCGATACCGAGGCCGCAAGGAAGAGGGCTTAGTAAATCCAATACTTATGCTTCAGTTGGTAAAAGTAATATGTTTAAATGGTTGAGTTTTCCTGTTAAGAGAAAATCGCAAACATACGAGGCACTTGTAAAGGATTATATTCAACCGAAGGGGCCGCAAAGGACAATGGTTGAACGTCACAAGAAAAGGTGTATGGATTTCACATCCCTTTATATGGATCAAGAAATTAGGGCCCACAAGGGCCGAATTACAGTTGTGAAATTCAGCCCGTCAGGTCGGTATCTTGCTACTGGTGGTGAAGATTCTGCTGTTAAGATTTGGGGGATTAGAGAAGCGGAATCGTCATTTGGGTGCTATAACCAAGGGGTATTTTCAGAATCTAAAGGAAAATCTAAGGTTATTATGGGAATTGAAATGCTCAAAAAAGGTACCAGGTCAGGTCTGGCCATTATCCCTAAGCGGGTATATCAGATTGTGGAGCAGCCCTTGCACAAGTTTGGAGGGCATACAGCTAAAATATTGGATTTGAGCTGGTCTAAATCTGATGTAAGCCATTTCTCCTATCCTGAAATTGTGTGTTACTGTTATTTATAATTTACTGTGTTTTAATTATTGAAATCTCTCCTTTTTCTCAGTGTTTGCTGACTGGGTCGATGGACAAAACTGTGAGGTTGTGGCAAGTTGGTTCTGATAGTTGTCTTGCAATATTTCAACATGCCAATTATGGTACTTGTGTTATTTTATTGTTAAGAAATATTTCTAGCCACTCACTAAAAGAGTGCCAATTTTCAGTCTGGTGCACCTTTTTTGCTATTTGCATCTGTTGTTTGTCTAATATACTGTTTACACATCTAAAATTTTGTCAACTAGTTTGAAATTGTGAAGGATTATCTTAAGCTCCAACTTGATTGGGTATGGTGCTCAGCTTGAACTTTTGGAGCTTCACTATGGCCATTCTTACTATATTAGCTCCGTACTGCACCACCAACCCTTTTGTACTTTATTGGCCAACTCTTTTTCATTTTTGTTTTCTTTTGATTCGATTTACAGTGACAAGTGTTCAGTTCAACCCAATCAATGATGGTGAGTTCATAAGTGGTTCAATAGATGGCAAAGTTCGTCGCTGGCAAATTTCTGACAGTCGTGTTTCTGACTGGGTTGATGTTCGTCACATGGTCACATCTGTATGTTACCGACCTGATGCCAAGGTAATTAACTCTAAACAAATAATTATCACTATGTCTCGAGGGCAATTGCTGATTTGCTAATTTCCTGATTTTGTAGGGATTTGCTGTTGGTTGTTTCAATGGTAATTGTCGTTTCTATGATATTCAAGGTATGTATATGATTATATTTCTCACCCTTCTTTGTTTTTGAAGTTCTATTTGAGGTCTTGCTCATGATATAATTGGCCTTAAATGTGTTCAGGTATAATTAGCGAACATTCTCATGATTTATGCATCTGCTCAAAGAAGAAACATGCTGGCAAAATGATTACTTCCCTTCAGGTTATTTCTTTATATCCTTACTACAAATTTTGTTTGTATCATTTCTTGAGCATTTATTTTCTGGCAGAGATTGCATAGTAGATAAATTTTTATTCCCGTTATATTGTAGTATGCTCCGGGTGATTCGGGAAGGGTTATGATCACTACAACAGATTCTACCATTATTGTAACTGATGGAAAAGATGTGTTTCAGAAATATAAAGGTATGGCAACTTTTATTACTCCTGCTTATTTAGAAGCATTTGTTTTAATAAATTATTTCTTTGAGGGAAGACTCAGTTATCCGGAATGACTTGTCTTTGTAGGTGTTGGCAAATCAAAAACCCTCTCCCCTGCGCTGTTCACATCTGACGGTCGGTACATCATCTCAGTGCTAAACAATTTTCGTGTCCACATCTGGAATTCTAGCAGTTTTACTGATATACCCTTGAATAAAAAACCCAACTTGATCCGATCTTGTGAGACTTTTGTCAGTGAAAATGCTTCAATAGCCATTCCCTGGCTAGGTGTCGACCAGACCAAACTTGATCTACCCAATTCAACAGACTCATCATCCCCCCGATGTTTCTCTCTTGGAGCATGGTTTTTCCCTCTTGGTCCTGCTGTCACTTGGCCAGAGGAAAAACTCCCTTCAAATATTCAGTGTAATCTGTTAGAAAAATTGGGTATTTTTGTAAACCGTGATATGGGTGCATGGGGTGCCGGTATACTGACAGCAGGCCATGATGGAATAATTAGGTCCTTCCATAACTATGGATTACCTGTTAGGTTATGAGAGGATATTTTGTTTCTCAGGAGCTGCGATCAAATTTTATTTGATCAATCATGGAATTAGGTAGATGTTTTGTTTCTTTTGGTTCATTTTGTATAGAAGGTAGCAGCAAGAAGAGTGTAAATCAAAAGCTGGTATTGTTGTATTAGTAGGCTCTCTGTATAAAATCTTGCAGAATAAATTTTTGATAGTAAGAAAAAGAAAGTAAAGGAAATCAAAAAAATATTCTGTCTTTTCATTGTTTTCATTCTCTGTTTAAGTTAATGGCTTTAGTTAGCAATAACTATGAAGGAATACAAAATACAAGCTCCCTCCAATGAGCAACTCAGGGCACCAATTTGGCACTTCTGTGGAGATCTGTAGCAATACTTATTAAATAGAGATCTCTCTCTCTCTATCTATTCTAACTATTATAACTACATATCCTAACCTTAAACGCCTTTATATCACTAGGTATCAATCGGTATATGATGTGTAGATCAGTAGATGAGATCATGCATAGTGTTGGAAACAGAAAAAACATCTCTTAATCCCATTATTCCTGTACGCTAAGAATTAACCCCAAATTCTTAGAGCAGTGCGGCCCATTTAGTCTCCCTTGCTTTTAACGGGCCAGGCCTCTTACAGTATGACAATGCGAGCCAGAAACAAATTTGATTTATTTAATGAGAGCGTTACTTTACTTGTGTACCCAGCTGGGCCAATTTTTTTTTTTTTGATAATTCGGTAAATAATTGTAATAAAAGTAGCTAAGGCAGAGACATATTTAGATGAAATAGTCAAAACGGTACAGGTATTACCGTGTTGAACACATACACAGTATCAGATTTACCGTGCAAGGAATAGGCCACATCAGATCAAGACTGTGCAACACGGTAAGGGCTCTACCGTGTGGAGTATCACACATAATTCCTGCTACCGTGTGGCGCGTGCAATTTGATCCACACGGGAATCCTTCTACCGTGTGGAGCGTCCAACAGGGTAATAAATAACCCGTGTGGATCCTTCTTCTCCCCCGCAGATCCAGCAGCTCCTCCTCCATGCTCCATGGCCGAATGAACCTCTAAAAATTAGATCTCCCTCAATATTAGTCCAACAACGATTCCGTGAACGTCATATTACTCTTCATAGATAATCAAACATTTCTATTCAGCTACATCTTGAGGTTAGTTATTATTTTCTTTCAATTTAAGTTTTGAAATTAATAGTAGAAACGTGAACCATGATTATCATGACCAAATTAGCCATGCAAAATTAAATTAAATTATTTGTGCAAAAATAATAATAGATTTATTTGATAGAAATTATAATTAGTTCTTAATTTTGTTGTTAATTTGTTCTTAAATTAGTCATTATCCAATAATTAAATTATTTGTACAAATTAGTTACAAATTATTAATAGGTCAAGCTATTAAATTTACTTGTTAAATAATTCAAATAGGTCAAATAAGAAAGTAAGTAATAATTAGTTGTGAATTATTAATAACAATTTGGTTTAAATTTATGTTGAATTTTTTTCTAGAAAATGAGTAATCCAGAAGTATTTCAAATGGAAGCCCCAGACGTATTACACTTGCCGCGTCAAGCTCATCGTACTTCACAAATCACGCGAACTATAAGTTTGTAAATTTTGCTTTTAAATTAAATTTTATATGTTTTTATGCATCTTTTATATTAATTTTGTAACACTAATAAAATTTTGATGCAGAGTAATTTCACATTCAAGATAATTGAGTCGCACAAAATTAGAGTTTCATATAGTGAGTTTTGCGAGCCGGCTCTTAAAAGATTTGGACTATATCAAGTTGCTCAGTTCGCAGATTCCACCACCCATATTGATAGAGCGTTGATGAGTGCTTTGGTAGAGAGGTGGCGACCGGAGACGCATACTTTTCATCTTCCAATTGGCGAGATGACGGTGACATTAAAAGACGTGAGCTGTATAGGGGGATTGCCCATCCAAGGAATGCCAGTTACAAGCATTTCTGATGATGATTGAGTGCTGAAATTGAGAATTTGTTGGACATTAATCCTGAAGTTGGGCCTTGGAGAATTAGAAGGCAAGACAATGCTGAAACTGGAGAGTCGGACGTCAGTGATAGAAAAAGAGCATTTTGCTAGTAAACTATAATCTACTCCTTGTGCCCCTTAATTATCTGACCTCCATGATATATATTAATAATGATCATTTTCGCTGAAGATCCTGTAAGACGATTCCAAAGAAAGAATTTTTTCAAATCAAATTAATACTTTCTACTTATTTATAAAATTAAAAATGTAAATATATACTTACAGTTCAATACCAATGATGTTCTTCAATTTGATTTGTATCTCTACTTTGTTCTTCAATTTGCTAGCATTTTTTCAAATCAAATTAATACTTTCTACTTATTTATAAAATAAAAATGTAAATATATACTTACAGTTCAACACCAATGATGTTCTTCAATTTGATCTGTAATTTCTACTTTATTTTTCAATTTGCTCAAATATTTCTAGCTTCTTAGATTTACAAAAATTAAGAAAAAAATAGACAGAAAGAGAGTTGCGGCTAGAGTTTGTGGTGGATGTAAATTGTATTTATAGGGAGAACATATTTGAAAAATCGATAGAAGCAATACCGTGTGGCAGGATTCGATCAAATGTGTCAAAGCCAGCCCACACGGTAGGAGCTTTACTGTCATTAGCTTTCCCATCCACACGGCATTAGCTTTACCGTGTGGGCTCTCACACGGTAGTAGCGCTACCGGTTTGGCTAGATGCTCGAAAAAGTAACCCCCCTTGGCTACTTTCGTAACAAATATTTTCCCAATTACCAAAAAAAAAGTGAGCTGGGCTGAGGCTGCTTGTCCGTGACATTTTAAACTGCCGAGTTCCGACACTTTAGGGATCATCTGCTCCAATTTTTGTGTGCAGCTGAGAGCTTCATTTTAATTTGGATCGTCGGATTAAAGATCGGCGTTTTACCGTTATTGATATGATTTAAGAAGATTAATATTATTAAATCAGTATCGTTGATCCAACGGTTGAGATCAAGCTGTAAAGAAAAGTGTACCAGAGAATTTCGCCTGGACACTTTACAATGTTGAATTGAATCTATCGAGTCTGGTTCAAGCAATCGTGTAGTTACTAAGAGCCAGGAGTGAGTCAGCTGATCCAAAAAAAAATGTTCAGAATTTGTCATACAATTGCAATTTTTTTTTTGAAAAATCTTATAATTTGATTTTTCTTGCATTATTTTAAACCCATTCTTAAAATTTTTTTTTGAACTATCCCGGAAAAAATCTCGATCAGCCCGAGTTCAAGTTCAAAGATGTATGGAAAGGGTGGCCAATACCAAATTATATATTTTTTGAAAGCGTAAATGCGACTATGCGAGGCGAGTAGCAGCGTCACCTCTGTCGGAAGCATTACCGATTTGGAAACGCGTTAATGTCAGGGGCGGATCCACTATTTTCGTCAGGGGAGGGCAAGATTCATAATTTTTTTCCAGAGGAGGGCAAAATAACACAGATGTTAAAAAATACATGGTTATTTCGCAAAAAATTTCGACAAATCGCACAAATAATTTCCAATTGGATATTTCCAATTAAATAATTTTTTTAGTTTGAATGTTAACTAAACAATTTTGTAAATTTTTTTTCCAAAGGGCGCTTGCCCCCCCTGGTTGTACATGAGTCCGCCCCTGAATAATGCCCCAATTTTGTCCCACTAATTAAATGCCCCATGAGGCCATGACCTATTATATTATATGTACTATGTCAACCACCGATCCTCCATCCATCTTTTAACCCATGTTTTGGTATTGAGCAACAGCATATCTATGTTATTATGTATTATCTTTTCTACTTTGTACAGTACTTCTCAGTTCTCACGATTGATACAGACTAACACATTTCAGTTTAACCAAATGCCATAATAATTCAATGCAATCATGTTATATGTAGGTAGGGGTGCAAACGAGTCGAATACGAACGAGCTGAGTTAAGTTCAAGATCGACTCGTTACTTAACGAACGAGCTGATAACGAACGAGTTTTGACTAATCGAATACGGACAAGCTACGAGCTTTGAATATTTTTTGCATCTCTAGACTATATGTTAATTAATATTGTGCAACTCGTACTCAACTATTAGAGTTAGATATTAATATCTATCAATTAATTTTATAACATGTGCTTTTCGTTAATAAGTCGAGCTGGACAATATTCAAGATCGACTCGTTAACTTTACAAGCT
>CAXKVX010004265.1:0-20989 GCA_964058865.1 Eleocharis quinqueflora
GTCAAAATGCCATTAAAATTCATTATCTATTTTAATTATGTCATTATCACATTTATAATTCAATTTATAAATTCTAAATTTTGTAAATACCAAAACTGACCCTGTCAGAAAAAAAATTCTTTCCGCAGCAAAGGAGACTGGATACGTGAAGTTTGACTCTCCCATCTCTTCTCTCTGTCGACTCGACTCTACTAGGGTTCAGTCGAGTGGTGTTGTCGTCCCCCCACCGCTCTGCCTCCCCCAACCCCTCTGCCACCCTCCCCAGCCCTCTGCCAGCCTCTCCACTCCCACTGCAGAACAGTTCCGATAGAACCTGACCATGATTCGTTGCTACTCCAGAAGCATCGTAACCTGATTTTGTTCGCTCGGCCTCCAGCAATAGCTTCTCTGCTACGCCTTCTCGTGATCAGGTAAGCTTCTTGCCATCTGCTATTTTATTTAGGCCATCTTCCATGAATTCAGGCATGAAAATACCAAATGGCTAATTTACTGTAACAATTTCGCCCACCCATTCTTACCATCTGCTGTACCAGTGCTCAATCCAAAAGAATCAGAAAATATCAAGTGGCTAGTTTTGATGTACATCCCAAAACTTCATGCACTCGCTAGGAAGCTTTTTGCTGATACCAAGTGAATTGACCAGAAAAATACCAAGTGGCCACGAACCATAAAGTACCAAGCTTTTGCTTTCATGCACTGGCCAGAACCACTTGCTTATCTACATCCCAAATGACTAATTTTGATCTACACATTTTTTATTGTTTGTCCTTGTACTAGAAAATACCATTTCTTTTTCTTGGTTTGCCTCTGTATTTACTGTTGTTAATGTGTAATAGCATAAAACCCTAACTAACCATGATTGCCTATCAGAAAACTGCAATCGATGTCTTCTAGCGGGTCATCATCGAAAATGAGATAATTCAACTAAAGAAAGCAGTTGGAGAATTGAAGAATGCGATTGGAGAATTGAAGAAGGACAACTCTCAGCAGATCGCTATGTTGAAGAATGAGATTGGTGAATTGAAGAAAGAAACTTCAAGACAATTTCTATGTTGAGCACAATAAATTTTTTCATTGTTGTGATGATTGCTTGTTTGATTGTAATTTATCCACCAAAATAATTTGCTTATGTGATAGTTGTATGATCAATGACTATTTGAGTGTTATGAATTAGTTGCAGTTAGGGATGTGAATTTGATCAATCACTAATGTTTACATTCATCTGTATTCTCTTTTGTATTTGATTATCATTTTAGCATAACTCTTAGCAGCCAGGTATCAATAGTTACGAAAAAAAGACATCATGAGATGCTATGCAAAATAAACTCCCTCATCTAGTCGGTAAGACCTAAAGAAAAAAAGAGGCGAGTTTGGAGATGAGCTTGTCTGTAATTTGTATAAATAAGGACACGAAGTTACAAATACAGTATAAAGTCAGTCTCAAAATACAAGTGCAACACCTAAAATATGGCATAAAAGCCAGTCTCAAAATATGCCTACAACAAATATGTCTCAAAATACAATATGCAACTAGTGATGTTTATAAAATATCACAATACACCATTCCTTCCCTTTTCCCTATCAAACTCCTTCTATGTCACTGGCATGTGCTCCACTATGCCTCTTCCTGCAAATCAATCGGATATGCAAATCAGTTCTTTTAAGCACTGGGTAAAAACAAGGAGCAGAAACAATATGCAAATCAGTTTTTAGGTTTTATTTTATTAGAAAACAGTATATGTGCAGGCCAAATTGAAATGAAGCATAGAATGAAAATTTAGGCAAGAATGAAAAGTGCAGGCAAAAATGAAATATTTTCCCAACCTTTGTTTGCCGCATTTTAGCATAATAGTAACAATAAATTTGGGTTGAAAACTTCAAAAGGTCTTAACAAGCAATATGCACAACACACACAAAATGTAGACAAATAGAGACATGAGCCAGACCAAAACCACACGATTTACATTCTTGAAATCGCTAGAGGAAAGGAAAGCTATACCTTGTCAGAGTTGTGGGAGGCGAGTATGACAGTGCGAGGTCAGGCGAGGCTATGAAGACGGGGTTGTGCGGAGGGTGGTGGAGGGGTTGGGAGGGGGAAGGGGGCGACGACACCACTCGACTGAACCTAGTCGAGTCTCAGTCGACAAAGAAAAGAGAGGGGAGAGTCGAACTTGATCTGAATCGATCTATTGTGTTCACGTATCCATTCTCCTTTGTTGCAGAAAGAAAAAATTTCTGATAGGGTCAGATTTGGTATTTATAAAGTTGAGAATTTTTAAATTGACTTATAAAGGTGATCATGACATAATTAAAATAGATGATGGATTTTAATGGCATTTTGACAAATATGAATTTTGTAGTGGCATTTAGACAAATATAATGTTTTGTAGTGACATTTTGAAAATTTTCCATATATATATATATATATATATCATAGGAATTAAACTATTCACATTTCTCCAAAAATCTGACGAGGATTTTTGATTGGTTGAATTTTGGTATTTTAGTGGTATCACAGATTTTCACCCTCATACACATGATGGTTCTTGATATCTCCAAGCCCTTTTACTCGTCAAAACTCTATTCATATCTTTGAAGTTGAGAATCCTTAAACCTCCATACTCTTTAAGTATGCATACATCCAATTTACAAGTGCATTTTCTTTGTTGCTCCAGAATCTCACCAAAAAAAATTTCTTGTATGATCTAGGTTATTTCTTACTTTGACAAGAATCATGTGAAAACTTAGCAGGTACCAGAGTAAAAAAAGATGAGACACTATTAATTAGTATCACATTCTCTCTCATTAATAACAAGGATCCTTTCCAACTCTGAAGTTTCTATTGGAACCTCTCTTCTAGTACATGCCAATCTTTTTCTTTTAGCCTCTTCCAGCATACGGGCACCTCTAGATATTTTAGGTGTCAAGAAGCCACCTTGCAATCAAACACATTAGCTAGCCTAGCACTTCTATCATTATCTAGATTCAATGAATAGAGTTCACATTTGTCATAGTTGACCTTTATGTCTGACAATGCCTCATAACCAATAAATATCCATTTTATAATTTGAAGCATTGACTCATATGTCTAACTAAATATTACTATATCATTTGCATACAAAAAATTTGTTATCTGAAACCTTTCTTGAAGCACAAGACTTAGCCCTCTAATAAGCCATGCATTTCTTGCTTTCTTAAACAATTGATTAAGTGCATCTGCTACCAGATTGAACAATATAGGTGAGAATATATAACCTTGCTTAAGACCCATTTTTCCTTCAAATAGTCTGTCAACTTACCATTAATATTGATACACACTTCTCCTCTTATCAGAAATGATTTGATCCATTACATCCATAACATTGGAAACCACCTTGCAATCAACATTTCAAACAAAAACCTTCAATTCACTCAGTCATATGCCTTTTTCAAATATATTTTCAATACTATACCTTTTCTTTTCTTCTTTTAATTTCATGTATTATTTCACTGACACAAACAACATTATCTAATATGAACCTATTTTTTTTCAAAAAAGCAGCTTGAGACTCGTTTATCAAACTATTGACTACAGGTTCTAACATAATTGTCAAGACTTTAGAGATCAGTTTATATATGCAATTCAAAAGATATGGTCTAAACTATTTGATCTCCTCTGAATTGAGGGCCTTAGGCATTAAGCATACCATTGCCTTATTTATTTTAGTTACATTCAATTATCTTTTGTAGAATTTATCAAATATTTGCAATTTTCAAGTTTCAATAAATCCCAGTACTTCTGATAAAAAAATGGATGGCATACCATGATGACCTGGTGTTTTATCTCTAGCACAAGAAAATAATGCCTCTTTAATCTCAATTTATGAAAAAGGCTTGATTAGTTGTAATACTTGATCTACTAGTACTATATTTTTTGTCTGTCGAAAATTATGATCCATTTGAACATATGTCATTCCTGCCATCCCAAAAAGGTTTTTATAAAACTCAGTTATGTGTTGTGTCATATCTGTAGCATCAGTCACAATACTATTGTTTATCTTGACACTATTAATCATTTTTCTTTTCTTTTTTATTATGGCACACCGGTGAAAAATTATGGTATTCTAATCTTCCTGGAGTACCCTTTAATCTTAGCTCTGGTACTCCAGTAATTTTCTTCTTTAGTATAGATTTTATCTTGGTGATGAATAACTGACATGAATTCATGTTGCTCTATATCATCACAATCTCTATTATCTTGAATTCTATTTAACATATCCAACTGAGACAAGTAATCTGATTTTTCCTGTGAAATTCTCCCATAATATGTTCTTATAACTTCATTTTAGAACACCATAATTGTGCTCTGTCCACTCCCTTTGAATTGATAACCACTATTTTTCAATTATGTCCCCAAATCCCTCTATATCAGTCCCGCCTATCTCAAATCTGAACAAGTGATTATGTTGATTAGGTTGTTCAATATTTAAGATCAATGGAGAATGGTCACACATATACCTTGGGAGCCCTCTCACCAATAAATTAGCAAAGAGATCATCTCATTTCTTGTTATATAAGAACTTATCTAACAAGGCCAAATAAGGCTTTAACCTCATATTGGACTAGGAGTATTTGTGATTAGTCAATGGATAACCCAACAGATTACAATATGAAATGAGTTTATTAAACAACATGCCCCCTGACACATGAAAGTTATCATTGTTCTCATGCCTATATCTAATTGCATTAAAATCCTCAAATATACACCATGCGTCATTCCATATTGATTGTAAAAAGTATAGTTCTGCAAAAAAAGTCTTTCTTTCTATTATACTTGATTAGCCCATGTACTATAGTAATACTAAACTGATTATCTGTTTTTTCATCATTCAAAATCATCATAGATACAATATATTTTCCTTTATATGTGAAGAGTTTTTGAAATTGCTTGTTTTCACTGTCACAAAAATTCCACTTGCAGTTTCCTTGACATTTAGGAAGCATCAGTCAAAACCACAAGGTAAAAAAGTTATAATGAATATATTAGACATAGACTTCCTCTTAATTTCTTGTATTCCTAATATCTCATCCTTATTATGAATTATTAAAACTTTTAACACTCTTCTTTTAATGGGTTTATTGAACCCTCTTATATTTCAATTGAGAATAATCATTAAACTACTAAAGGCCCCACTTCTGACACTATCATGTCTAACATTTTTCTCTTATCTGCTTTCTTACCTTTGAACTTGGCTTAATTTTTTATTTCGAAATTCATCTCATCATAGCATTTGTGAATTGCTTTTTTGATAATGATCTAAGAAATTGGACTTTGCAATACTATTTTCATTATTCTCATATAAGTTCATACCAAAGCAAGCAAACGAAGCAACCACTCGCTCATCAGTCAAATCCGTGAAAGGGAATGGATCAGTGCTGGAGTGCTTACCATTATCTGTACCTTGCTCCAGTGCCTGAGATTTCCTTATCATAGCTCTAAGTAGTGTAGGGTTGATCTGGCTGCTGCAACTTCTGTCCCAAGCTTTGCCTAGTCAATGATGGCAATTAGGCCAAGGGTTGTGGCTGACTATCAAACACAATCATTGTTTTACACATCTCTCCCACATTACTATATCCACCATATTTTGCATCCTTCTTGTTGTTACCCTCCTTGTTGCACCATAGTTTTCTCGATTGATCTCCATCTCTACATTTTGTATCATTTCTTTATCTTGCTCAGACACTTCTCTAAATCAGCGCTCCCAATCTCTAATATGGCTTCTAAATTTTTCATCACAAGACTTGTCAGACCTCATGTCTACACTGCCTTAGATCTCATCCATATTTTCACAGTCAGCCTCATTCTCAATATCAGGTTGAGATTTATCAGAAGATTCACCCACTTTATAGATTGGCTTCATTGTCTCAGCCTCTTCTATCATAGTAGAGTTAAGCTTTTGCTCATAGTGAACGGATACCATCATGATATCCACCACCTCATTTTCAATTATTTCTATCTCCTCTATTACTTCCTCACTCTCATACTCCAATTTTTCCTCATTATTTCTATCCTCACTTCCCCTATTTATTTTCTATGTGCCATTACTAGTAATTAGTAGAAGATGCGTCATCTTTAGGTTTTGGATCTGTAGGGGGTCTTGGTACACAAACCCTCTTACGCTTCATTGTCTCTCTACGATCATCTAAAGGTAAATCGAAGAGGAATTCACCATATTTGAGCAAATTTTGTTACGATCATTACGAAATATCATTGGTTTCTCCAATGGCACGTCATCAACCCTACATACTCCTACCCTGGTCTGAGCTTCTTTCAGGTAAGATCGGTTCAGTGCACCTTGATGAATTTCTAGAACATCGCCAAAATCAGACACTAATATCTCAAATTCACCTCTAGACCAAAGTTTACGAGGGAAATTGACCATCGTCACCCAAAGGCTCCTCAATCTCCCTCCATTTTTATAGGAAGGATCCCATGGATATGTACGAAAGTTCATATTCTCTATTTGTGTCGATTCTTATCAAATCACACGATCTCTCCATCACGTCGGCCCCTCCGCTGGCAACCGATAGTAATTGATCTCTGCTAGGGAAGGTACGAGCAGAACAACAGATACTCCTCTCTACTCTTTCTTTATTGAATTCTTGCGCAATTTGCATCACCATGCACTTTTTGAACCCTTCCTCGACTCGTTGAGATTCAACAGAGTTTTCAAACAACATCATTTTACTAGTCTCGGGAGGTAAGTTTATCGATTGCGTCACCTCATCCGATGTCAGATCCTTCCCTTGAATGATCTTCTCCCCCCTTGACACTGCCACGATTTATGTCCTAAACCTCAACACTTGAAACAAACTACTGCATTTCTGCAACTTCTCACGAAATGCTCTTTTTCACCTCATCTAAAGCATATGTTGTCTTTCAATTTGAATTTAGGAGGCACATGAATGTTATTTTCGATCCGATTGTCCTCCTACCCACCCAACAGTGCCTCTTTGTACGAAGTAGTGCTCTCGTTATGCACCGAAGTATCAAGTAGTTGCTGAAAGAGAGACTACTTGTTGCCCTTGATCGACACTCGAACCAAACTTCATCATTATTGGATCTTGAGGCTTATTCTCTCGCGGGCTGCCAATCACCTCAAAAATCATTTTTTTCTTCCTTGGTCCGTCTCAATTAATTGTTATACCTATATTGTAGTTCTTAGTTTACACCTAATTAGGGGAGTAAACGAATTGCGTTTTGCACGTTTTACGTTTCCTTTCGATGTGACGCAAACATAAACGCAAGTGATTTTTGTTATGTTTGTTAAAGGTAACGTAAGGCGCAAATGGTTTTTGTTACGCTCAGTTAAACGCACCACAAACGCAAGTGGTCACTTATGTTACCTTTTAAATGTTTCTTATGTCATATTTATATGAAGTATATAAAATCATGCTTATATAAAGTTGTAAAGTATTATGAAAAGTTATAAATAATAAAATAATTGCACTATCGAACTTTCCGAAGAGTAAAGTTACAAGATAGTAATTAAATAATTCTGATATAGTGTCTTTTATACTTATATTGCATTTTAGACCTATAGTGCATTTTCATTTCCTCTCCTTCTTCTAGAATATGCCGTGTCTCTTCTTCTCAAGGACTTTCTGCACAATTTCTCCCTCTCTCTCACTCATCTCAAGGTAATTTCATCTTCCATTTCTCTTAAGCTCTCTTAGGCTTGCTTAACAACGCATTAATGTTCATTTGTCCAAAATAATGTAACACAACGTTTAATGTCCATTATTATTTATTACTTACTAGTTCAAAACTAAAAATTATTGTTTTGTAATTAGTTCACTATTCAGTTAAATTTATTTACTGATCGCTTTCATTATTCAGTGAAATTTAAGTTTTTTGTGTTAGGATTTAGGGTATATAATTACTTATGAGTTGATTTAAGATTTAGAGTTTAGGGTTTAGGATATAAATGTATAATCACTTATGTAGTTAGATAGACGGATCAATTATAGTAATTTGTTAATTGATCGCTTTCACTATTTTATCAATAACTGATGGACATGCTTGAAAAATCCAGGTAGTTGGTTTAGATCCTCCTGGAGAATATTCATCCGTGGAGTTGGGTGTATCATGATCTCCAAAAGGTGACCAAGGACCTGGATTGGTTGTTATCGGTACTGGCACCATCACCAGTTTCATCCAGCAAGAAGAGAAAAAGGTGCAGTAAGTGCAAGGGCAACGACACCAACACCAACACCAGCAAGGGCAAGGAGAAGAAGAAGTTCAAGAGAGACTTCGGGGATGAACTGTAGGACACCACATCTGAGTCTATCCCAGGTTCAGATTCGAGTTCAGATTCGGGTTCAGGTTCAGGTTCAGTTGATTGAAATGCGTTGATTGAAGTGGACTCTGATGGTGGTAGTGATGAAAAAGGTTAATGAACGGGGAAGGCCATGGTGGTGGAACACAAGTAAAAATTAGTTCTCACTTCTCAGTGAGGCTTTTTGTTTTGTTTGTATAGGGTTACTCTTGTTTTTTTTTTTGTTCCATTTGAATAGGATTTATATGAGGTTTTTATTTGTAACCCTTAATATTGTTACATGTAAACAATTGTGTTATAGTAATTAAACAATTAATTTTAATGCTAATATGTTATGTATTTATGTTTTGATTTGTTTGATTTGTTGTTGATGTGGCTTTAATGTTGATGTGAGTTTACCTGTAATTTTGTCTATTTTGCAAGGTTTTTTCAATAAATATTTTGGTCCTATTATGCATTGTTAGTAGCAAGTTAAACGTGCAAAAAAATTCAATTTGCATGTTTTGCACGATTCTTACGTTTAACTAAACGTAAATGTAAACGCAAGAAAATTTTCTTAAATGAGATGTAAGACGCAACAGCACAATCCTTACGCTCATAAAACACAACGTAAGACCCATATATGAGTGATTGTTTCGTGCGTTTGACAGACAAAAGTCTTTTCAACCCAAGACCCATCTTCTCTCGGTCAAAGATTTTGCGCAGGTTCATCAGACTGTTGTCAATCTAATATACTCATGGGCGATATGGCCGCCATTGTTCATTTCCACAGTAGCATGAACAGTATTTTCACTGTTCATGCTACAGTAAAATCACTGTGGCTTTTTTACAAAAAATCCCTGTTTTTTATATTTTTATTTAAATGATTTATTATAATTTTATTATTGCAATACGAAAGTGTAAAATTTTACTTTTTCGTGCGGAGCGCGAGTGGTATGCTAGTTTGTTATGAAGTCACAAAAAGAATTTATTAATTAAGTGAAATAGTGAATCCCTTATGAATAGAGGTGGCAAGTCGGGTCGGGCGGGCGGGTTCGGGTCGGGTTAGTTTGACCGTTTATAATAGTTGGGTTGGGATCGAGTCGGGTGAGGTCGGGTCGAGTTGCGTCGACAACTTTCGGGTCATGGGTCGGGTCGGGCGAGGTCAGGTCGAGTTTCGAGTCAGGTTGCGTCGATCTTTTTCGAGTGACTAGTCGAGTAGGGCGAGACCGGGTCGGGTTTCAGGTCAGGCTGCATCGACAACTTTCGAGTCGTGAGTCGGATTGGGCGAGACCAGGTCGGGTTCGGGTCGGGTTGCACCAACAACTTTAAAGTATTATTTTGAGTTTTAAGTTCAATCGGACAAGATCGGATCGAGTTATTGAATTGTACAAGTAAATCTTGACTTTCTCTGATGTTAATTTGTTAGTAAAATTAGATTATGATGTTGACAATATATGATTAGATCAATTTACAAGTTGTATCAGGTCAAGTCGGGTCGGGTTCAGGTCATCATGTGTCGCTCCATCTCAGGTTACGGGTCGTCTCGGGTCGGGTCGGGCTTGGGTCCTCATGTGTCGCGCCATCTCGGGTTACGAGTCGTCTCGGGTCGGGTCGGGTCGGGTCGGGCTCAGGTCGCTCATGTGTCGCTTCATCTCGGGTTACGAATCATCCCGAATCGGGTCGGGTCTGGTTCGAATAGTTTGACTTTATCAAAATATCAGATCGAATCGGATCGGACGGATTTGTCAGATCGGATCGGTTTCTGTCACCTCTGCTTATGCTTTGATGCATAGAGAGAAAGATACACTGCGCGCAATCCTGCACTGGAGACCAAACAGAAGATCAAATTAACCTCGAGCTATAAATATAAAATATTCCAGAAGGCGTCATATATCTTCGCTCAGCATTTGATTCCATTTTCAAACTTCACAGCCTTTTGACTCTTTTCTCTGAACTGTGAAGTCTGATCGACATCGAGTTCTTTCCTTTCTTCTTTTCACCTCTCTGAAATTAATTTATTAACTAACTTTCTAGCGGAGAATCAACAATGGTGTACTTTGGGCTTCAGATCACGGCGACTCTCACTCGACTCGACAATCTCCAGCCACTTGGCGGATGTAACGATCGCGACCACCCGTACTTGATCAAGGTAAGTGAAGAGGTTTCATTCTTTCGATCTTTGTTTTAATCTGCTTTCAGGGGTTTTAATTTGATTTTATCTTCTAATTCGTGATTGTGTCGTTTGAACAGCTCCAGTGCGAAAACTGTGGGGAGATCAGCCCGAGGTTTTCTTGTGTGATGCTCTCAGAAGAGGTGCCTAACCCCGATGGAAGAGGGAATGTTAATATGATTCAGAGGGTATGTTACGCATTGTTCATCGAAATATAAGCATTATTTTTTTCATAGTTTTCACCGGATCCGAATTCACTTGTTAGTTATCTTTATTTCTTTTTCCCCTTTTGCCAAAAGTTTCTGATATGTTTCTTTTATTTTCTTGCAAAAAACAGCGGCTTTTCTTTATTTCTCTTTTTCCAAGAAATTAAGTATGCCTAAAATTAATTAATTATAATAACAATTAAATAGTAAAAAATGAAAAGGATGCACCAATCTTGTTGACTAAACAAGAGATCTGATCGTTACATTACATATTTGGTTAATTAAAGCAAAATAAAAGCACACAAAAGAATCAAAACAAATAGCTACAAAGAGAATAGAAATACTCGAATTGGCGTGCACAAGATGCACTTCTATCTTTTCGAATGAAATGACAACTGTCGTGATCTTTTTGTTCTGGTCAATTTGTCTAATTATTTTATTTTTTTAACTTCTATTATTGTGTTTCTGAGGCTATGTGAGATGATCTTTTTTTAAAATGTGCACGACTTTTTTTCAATTTTGTGGTAGGCAGATAATGTATTAGTAGTTGAGAACTCTATCTTGTTTACATCTGAGATTGATTGAGAAGTTGAGATCATTTTCGTTTTAGCTGCATACGTTTCTTTTTAGAAAAATTAGCATTCCCCATTAATTCTGTAAATTGAATTTTGCAATAATCTACTTTTAAGTAGTTAGTTAATGCTTTTATCTTCTCAGATTGTTTGAACTTTGTAATGCCACTTGCCTGATTTGTGCATTTATCAATCAATAGTTTAGTCAGTAAGCGATAATTCTTTGTTTTCTTCTATTATGTAGTGCAATCTGTGTGACAGAGTTGGGACGGTCAGGATGATTCCTGGGTACGGAAAGCCATTGACCCATATTTTGGGAAAAAGCGAAAACTATGCTCAAATTATGGTATTTGAATGCCATGGATTAGCACCTGTTGAGTTCTCCTTTGGTGATGGATGGAGAGCTCAATCTGTGAGTATTTTTATTTATAATACCAATTTATTGCCTGTTTATTCTGGTTGGTTGTTGTTTGTTTAGGATCCAGCATACTAGTGGACTCTGGATTTTCGAATGGAACACTGTTGTCTGGAATCTTTTAAAAGACAATTCTTCGATTTGACCTTGTGCAAACGGACAAAAATGTCTATCAAATTGGTTTTATTTCTTTTTTTCTATGCCCAAAATTTATTTTCTTTTAATGTGGGAATTATCGAATTGGGCTGTCATACTCTTGTTAATCTTGTAATATTTTGTGTTCCTATGCAATTCTACTCTGCCATAATTTCTTATGCTTGTGTTTATTTGTATGTTATTTTAGGGCAAGAAATTCTGGAAAATAGATTTGTCAGAAGGGGAATTTGAGAGTTGTGATAAGAAGGGAAAACCAGTCAATGTGACCAACCTCAAGGCTAAATTTGAAGTGGTTAGCTGCTGTTAACTTTCTATACTATGATAAAAGATTAAAGTAGGTTTAATCCTACTTCAAAAAACAAAACAAAAGTTTATATAATATGCATTGTGTTTTCTTGCTTTATTGAACTCGTGTTTTATTTTCTGCAGTTCTGTTCTATCAAGTTTTAGGCTTCTATGCCTCTTCTTTTTGTCTCTCTTTCTTTTCTTTTTTCTTCCAACATCAGTTGCCACTTGCCAACATGTGATATTTTGATATTTTCTTTCATGTATTCTCTTCACCCTGAACTGCTAAGAGTATAATTGTTTAATCATTTATTGTACGCAGGTGAATTGCGTATGCAAGTATCTCCGCTTATTTTCCTATGGTTGTGGTTGGTGAAGAATGCAGGTGCAACAGTTTACTGGAAAGTACTTGCATAACCTTTCACCTCATTTCCTTTGACAGTCTCTCTTCTTTTCCCGTTTTTCTTTTCGTCATTAATAACAGAAAACGTTTGGCTGATTTTTTGTGTATAAAATTAGTTTTGATAAATGAAATATGATTGTATATAGACTATAGTTCAGTTTACTATGCAATTTTAGCTCTTTCTTATATTGCATTGTGTTGTCTTGTTGATACAGAATGCCTAGCAATAAGTAGCGCAGTGTAATATATAAATGGACCAGCCTGTATTCGATCTGTTTATGCAGTTCTATTTTGGGACGAGTGGATTTAAATTTATGCTTGTTTGATGCTTTCTCAAGTAAATTTAATAATTTTCCTTTTTCCTGATTCAAGTAGAATTGATAAGTAATGTTGTTTAGCTTTATAGAGTTACTCATTTCATGGTTGGACAATTTCTTCACATAATTTGGTACTGATTTTAGCTTCGAATATTGGTGGGGAATTTTGTTAAGTTGACAGATTGTCTCGTTATCTGATTTTATCCATAATTTAAAGGAAAATGTTTCACGGATATCTTTGTCGATACTTGGTCATTATGTATGTTAGATAAGTTCAGGGCAGATTCAGTGTGTGCTAGGGAGGTAAGCGCTCCCCTGGAAAAAAAATTTCAAAATAATCTTGTATATTTATACGATTCGTCAATTTTTTTGTAAAAATAATCATGTATATTTAAAAAATGTGCATCATTTTGCCTCCCTCCTAGGAAAAAAATATAGATCTTGCCCTCTTTGACGAAAATCTTGAATTCGTCCCTGAATGAGTTGTTAATATATTAGACAAGTCAGTATGCATGTTATTTTTGTACTTAAAAAAATATACATGTTAGACGAGTTGTTGGATATGTTAAGTGTATCGACATTTATTTCTTTAGTTTAACATTGATAACAACTCATCTAACATGTATAATTATTTTTCAGTATAAAATAACATGCATAATGACACGTCTAACATGCAGGGCGGATGTAAGGTGAAAATTTTTCTACAAAAGTTCAATAGAAATAAAAAATTGTGCCCTACCCTGAAATTTGATTGGGCCTGATATTGGATCTTCCAGCTGCCTGATTAATTAAAATTTTCTGTCCAAAATTTTTCTTCGCCGGTTCGCTTCGTCGACCGCTCAATTCCCTCGCCTTTCTTCCATTCGCTATGCTTTAAAACAAAAAATGCTCCGCTGAGTCAGCTTCGCTCGACAACTAAAAAAACTCTGTTTGACATCTAAATGATCACTCAGCTCGCTTCTGCTTCTATTTCTGTTCCACTGGAACCCTAGCCACCACTCGCCTCGTCCTCATGCAGACCAGCCCTCGCTGGCGTGCCATGTGCCTACTATCCTCTCGCCTCTTGGCTCTCCTCTCTGTTTGTCCGTCAATTTTTTTCTCTCAATTGGTACTGGTTTTTTCAATTTGGCAAAATTATATTTATTTAAATTCAAATTGCTTAATCTCTCTGACTCCTCTACATCTCTTACTGAAATCAGAATAAAAAAAAATGTTTTTTTGCATTTTTTTTCCATTGTTCGCCGATAGAAATCTCCTCAATTTTTTTTCAATTAGGTTTATTTAAATTGTAAAATTATGATGCATGTTTGGTATTTGATAATTTGATGTCTTGGTCAGAAAAATCAGAATATTGAAGTGTTTTTCGCAAATTCTTGCTTCAAATTTTAAAACAACAAAGGTATCATTTTATTTTATTTATTTATTTTTGTACGTATGTGTGTCCTATCCTGATCAAAATCTTGCATCTGCCACTGCTAACATGCATAACACACACATAGTGATGGAGGGATATGTCCTTAATTTAAATATATGGAAGTTTGTTATTGCAAATTGTAGAACTAACCAGCTAGGGCTGTCAAATGCACGAAACAATCACGCAAATACATTCTTGCTTTTACCGTTGTGTTTTAAGAGCGTAAATATTTTCTCTTCTGTCTTATGTTGCGTTTAATAAACGTAAGATTTTTCTTGCGTTGAACGTTGTGTTTAAATAAACGTTAAGAATGTTTAATTTTTTTTAATGTATGCTAGCTGCACAACAAAACGAAAAGTTGATAAAGTTTGCTTCCCATGTGTAAAACCCGCAAAGATTTTTGGACAAATAAAGTAATAATAACATTTTACGAAGTTATAGTCAAGCAATTAAAATCGATTAAAGAGAACAATGAGAATCGTTCCTAAATAAATGGTCTTGAGAATTAAAATTCCTTAAATAACAAAGTCCAATGAATAAATATACCTAAACACGTGTACACCCGGTATAAGAGAGTAAATAAGATAAATATATATATACATGTTAACCCATACAAAATATAGTTATATACCTATCTACTTATGTATACATAAACACCTCTCTAATTGTTATAACACACGAAAAATTTATAAGGATCTAATGTCTAACTAAATAAAAATCCTCAAGCTTTTAAATCGACATATACAAAAGATATATATATATATAAATATATATATATATATATATATATATATATATATATATATATAAATATATATATATATATATACATGTATATATATATATATATAAACACGATAATAAAAATCTTAATTGTCTTTTTCTCTTTAATGATAAATTTTTCGCTTTGACCATTTCAATCGTAAATTTTTCAAGTTCATAACTTATAATTTGCGACAAAAACCGCAAGGCGAATCATCGAACCCGTACACGGCCCCATTCGACTTTTGGCACTAAGGCCTCTTGACCATAGACTTAAACGATCCAGAACTTTACTAATAAGGAAAATTAAATCCAAAATTTATACTGTCACCCCACTGACCCACTTGGGTCATATTGTGTGTCTGTGGTAAAGAACCATACGCACAACTGTGAACCTTAGGCCACATTTGATCCTAACGGCCAAATTGAATCTCTACAAAACCGTCTTTGAAATTGCCAAAAACCACCCACGGTTTGAGCTGAAACCACCTAGAGAGTCCCTCCTCTCTCCAAAAATTTCCGCGCACCACTCCATCTCTCTCTGCACAATTAATGCGCTGTCCCTCCCTTCTCTTTTTCTCCCCCTGTCTTCTCTCTGTCTCCCATCCCTGTCACCTGTACTTCCCTCCTCGCTCTTTCTACTCATTCCGTCAACACACATTTAATAGGTGGTTCTTCGTTTCTAACTGGTTCCTTCACCTCTCTCTCTATCCCGATTTCCTTCACATCTCTCTCTTTCAAATCTCGGAGCTGGACCGATGTCTCCGATTCGGTCGCGCGTCACCTCACCTTTGTCAAGAAAATGCTGGCTAGGCCACCTGCTCGACCTGGAGCCTCTCAGCCATCTTGTCACCCTTCCTTACCCCGCTCGACTCTCTCGAGGACACTCGAGTATTTCGTCCTCCCTTTTTCTTTTCTTGTCATCCTTCCTGACCCGGGGTGTCCTCAAAATCCCTGAGCCACGAGACCTCTCAGCGAATGAAGAGGCACGCAAACGCCACCTCAGCAAGCACCAGCTCGGTTTCCTCCCTTGAGCCCTCTATAAATACCTCGAGCAACACCTCCTCTTCCCCTCTTTGGAATCTCATGTGCTGAGTACCTAGATAACATAGAAAGGGATTTTTTTTTTTATTTGATAAGAACAGAAATATTTTTCGGAAGAAAGAAAGAAGGAAGAAGGAGAGGAGGTGGTAGCCGAGGAGACTCGATTGTTTGTCCTTCCTTGCTGAGCTCTACGTCGTTGCTGCCTCTCTGATTTCGTTTCTGGTAACAACCTGAGACCATATTCTCGTGTAGTTTGCCCTTTTACCTTGATGCTTTTACTGAGTCAAGCTTGATGCTTGATGTGTCGTTGATGTGCTTTGTGTTCTTTGTGCTGATTGTTTATTCTTGTTTACTGTTATCCTGTAAGCACTTCGCTGCTCTGTGCTATGACTACTTGCTGAGTTCTTATTACTAATATTGGCACCACAATTGAACCGTGAGAAGGTGATATCACTGGTAAATATTGAATTGCACACTCAAGAGGGAATTGATGGAAACTGACTTGTATTTGGGTTGTAAATCGGTTACTAGCACACGTGCTTTTGATCTGCTGACCTTTGGGTAAACTGGGATGTGCCAGAATGATTGGGGAGGGTTGTCGAGTTTAACCTTGTTTTGCTATTTTGCTGGTTAATCTTGTTATGCATTATGAGGGAAATTATAATGGAGTTATGGGGTGCTTAACAGTATGAACCTGTACTGATTTTTCCCAGCATCAGTACAGCATGTTTCCAGCGCTGGGTTGCTGTTTTGATTTATCTAATTCGATGAAGGGGTCCAGAGGTGATGACTGGGCCCTATGAGCGCGATTTGTGACTTGAGCAGTGTTGGGCTTTTCTGGACCTTTGGGTCTATTGAGCCATTGGATCCTTACCGGACCAAACAGATACTATGATGGTAAATTGATAAGTCTATAGATAAATAAATGGAGTTACAAGTATTTATGGGCTTGGGCCCTAACTAGGCCGAGTCGGGTATAAAACAGATATTACATGGTTGGTGGCCCTACCCATGATACTTTGTAACCAGACCCAAGGAAATAAAAGGACCGAGAAAGGTATAAAAATGGGAAATGACGACTAAAAGTCCGTGCAGCACGAGCTACGGCTATGACGCACGAGTACGGACTTCTGATCCCACAGGATTAACACAAACACATAATTAATTAAAATTGATCAACTTGTGTTTTTATGTATTTTTCTATAATATATTTAGCACAAATAATATTAACGTATATTATTCGATGTAGTTATATAGTTAGGATAATCTAGATAAGTACGATGACATTGGTTAGCTTTAAGAATTAATCATATGCAACGACATAAATAAATTTGCTAAGTATCTAGTAACAATAATAGTAACGCATATATATGTATATATATATATGTAGTAAAGCGTTATCACTCACCACCAGTGAATTGGACTAAGTAAGAGATTATATGCATTAGTATATATTGATCAATTTCTCTATAACATATCAACTGAGAATTTCACGTAAGTACAAAATAAAACGCACGTAAATGTGACTAAGTAATGTTATAATATAACTATATATATTGATCAATTTTTCTAAAACATTAAATATAATACAATACATGTACTACATATAATACATTAATTACAATGAGTATAAATATACAAAATAATGTTACATACAATTCATATAAAAGCACATAAATTTGACTAAGTAAATATTTAATTACGATAATATATATATTTATCAATTTCTCTATAAGCACAACAATAATGTGCACATATAACTATTAGAATATTTTATTTTATTCTTCGTTTAGTTTAATTAAAAGTCCAACTAAAAGTAGTTGAATTTATAACATGTTTTCCTCGTGATGTCTTTTTATTGCTGTTCTGTAGAATATTGTCCTGACGTCAAAATAAATGGGAAGTAGTAAGACACTTAAAACATCACATAAAATTAAATCCAGAAAACATTGACATAGAATTCACCCCCACTCACTGTGTAGCAAGGACACTGCACAGGAGTTTGACCAAGTAAGAATATTAATTAAATTTAGTTAGGAGCATCAAGGACGTCTCAACGCATAGACCTTGTTTCTGATTAACTACTCAATGAATCAATAACAAATAACTAATAAAACCCCCATCGTCAAAGTAGGAGATTTAGCCGACTCGTATCCACTCGCGAACGAGGCCGCTGCTGACGTCGTCGCCGCTGACACAGACGCGAACGAATCAGAGCCGCCTCCGGAGTAGAGTCTGCTCTACGCTTCTCTCCATATCTCCCAGGTGCGGGTTCCTGGGGTTTATACCCTTGTCTAGGATGTAGGAACCAGGCCTATACCTTTCTTTTTCTTTAATCTGAACTGAGGTGCCAATAATTACCAACAATCGTACACAGACCCGTAGAACTTGAACTGCCATATTTGCATGCCGGTAACCAATAATTGAGACCAACTTGCATTGCATATCATTTGCATTCACATTGCACGTGAGATCCGATATACGGATCGTATAGGTTATTAGATACTTATAGGTAGATGCGTATTCAATATTATATATATTACGTCGGGAGTGCTGAGTGTCGGGCCGGTGAACCTTAGAGTGGATGTAGTCTGAGGGCATCGTGGAGGGAGTATGTGTCATGGTGTCTGACATAGCCCATGGGATACTCTCAACGGGATGTCCTTAAGGACATTCGACTAATGTTCACCAGCGGGCTCATCACTTGATGACTCGTAGTGCCATTGAGAGTTTTATTTTCAATTTCCATATTATCTATATATTTATATTATAATCCTCTCTTTGAGTGAATATGGCCGGCGTCTCAGTTTTAGAGTGTGCGTGCCATATGTGAGGTATTGGAGCTATTCCGTTTATTTATTGTATTCTCTATTAGCCGATATTAAGAGATCTCCTAATATTCGAAGGACTTCCTCCTTTGGCCCCTGGTTGGTACAGAGGAAGTCTGGGGCTCCCCTTTGGCCCCTGGTTGGTACAGGGAGTTCCCATTCTATTATATTATTTTCAAACGGGTAGTCGGTTCCTTATTTCCGTATGGCAACTGAGGCCGAATATTTTGATTTTGTATTTTTTCTTTTGGTGAAGTAGGGCACGAGAATACGTTTTTGACCCATGCTTTACCAGGGCGATTCCGCTCTGGAACCTCAGAATTTAGGGTTTAGGCTCTGGATGCTCCTACTTAGTTGATGCTCCGCCTAAACCCTTCCTTAAGCCTGGCGGCTCCGGTCACCGTTGAGACCCGCTTAAGGGCGGATTTCCGTGTTCTACAATCTGGGATTTCTATTGGGTGCTAAACTAATAAACTTCGTACTATATGTGTACTTACCTATCCGTTTCCTTTTGGGTTTCTTTCACGTCTGTATTTACGATTCTTAGAGTTTCATGGTGTAGGTTAATTACCGGTATGGTATAAGCTCTTAAAAATGAATTCACTAATTAGGTTAAAAGTGCTTAGTAATATACCAAGTATTGGTTTGAGTTCTATCCTAGAGAATGGTATAAACTCAAAGGCTGGACCTTAATCCGCACTGAGATTTATATCTCACGTTTCCACGTTGGTTGTGGGGTCCAGGTGAGGAGTCTTTTGCTGTCCATGAGGAGCGCGCTAGGATGGAGTTTCTCCGGCGTCTTCCGTTTTGATATATCCCTTCATATTGCTTATCCTTTGTTTCTATTAGGTTAGTTATTGTAGTAGGTTAGCAGGGATGGGTCTTGCGACCTTTGGTGAGACCGTCCTCTTTTGTATGTATTTTATCTTTCTTTGCTTCCGCAGTACATCTTGTAAATAAACGCTGGTGTTAATGAAAATATGACTTTTGGATATTCATGTATTGTGTGCATTATGTGTGTTGTCCCTTAAATTAAATAAAGCTTGTCATGATTATCTCATTTCTATAATAATAAATTAAGCCTTTCGTGTACTAGTAAACAAGTACACGTGGCGGGATTTACACCCCTAAACTATTCATTAATTCTGGGGTGTGACACCATGAAACTTAAAAATTTCTAAAAATAAGAAGGATTTATGAAAAAAGTTGCATGCATCCTTAAAATAGATTAAGAGAAATTTGTTATATGATGGGATTCGATACAAATCTCATCATAAAATTCATATCCTACTCACTTTATATCCCACAGATTCTAAAAGTTGAAACGTTCGTCAAGCTTGGGTCATTTTTGCAAGAACAAATGGTTGTGATTGGGTTTGGATCATAAAATAGTACTTTTAAGTTGTATTTAATCACGGAGAGAGAATAGATTCTTCCATGTGCATGTGAATGAAAAAATCATTTTTAGTCATCTCTATCTGCAAATGTATTTAAGTCTCTACAGTTTCGCCTATTTCAACTCCACACTCCAAATTATTCCAGACTCAAAGAATACTAAACATAAAAACACAATTAAATGAAAGGAGATCAATAGTTTGTGTTTACGTTATGTTTAATTAACGCAACCAAAACCACTTTTGTTTAATGTTGCGTTTAATTAACGCAACCAAAATTTCTTATGTTTAATGTTGCGTCGTTAGCGAAGAAAACACAAACGTTAAAAATAAGTTGCGTTGACAACCCTATAACTAGTTCATAGAGTGCACGTCCGAAATCATATCTTGTGCGAATTTTTTTCTCCGCTCTCTCTATGGAAATTAATCTGAATCGTCAGATTGAAGATCAACACCCGACCGCCAACAATATGATTTAGAGGAATTTTTAATTGTATTAATCTGATTCGTTGATGAACTTTTTATTGGTCACTTAAATCAATTTGGGCTTAGAGGCTTGTACAGTTATAAGACTTGGAGCCCAATTAAATTTGCTACGCCGCTCGAAAAAAGTGAGACCTATTTATCATTTTGGTACTATTTCCTACTACATCTTCTCAGAAAAAGAATTTAGTGGCGAGGATGACACTTGGGCTGACTCTGTTATTATTATTAATATTGTTC
>CAXKVX010004266.1:0-12656 GCA_964058865.1 Eleocharis quinqueflora
AAACACTTGACCTAGGCAACTCAGGACTTCTCCCTTTGGAGGTAATTTTAATCTTCATGTGATGAACTTTCAAGAACCATTGCATAGCAAAGTACCATCCAGATTTAGCTCATTTGCAAATCAAATTACTATTTGTCATATAATTATAAACTCACAACCATTGTTTTTGGGAGTGTTTGTAGACAGCATGGAATCCTAAAGTCAAGTGTACGTTGCATTGTATTGACAATTTAAATGATTCTCTTACCTACCCCTTTTACCCCATTGAAGGAGGCCTCAAGTCCACCTAAAATAAAATTGATAAGCTAGAAGTTGAGAAAAGACTGTAATGACCGATGTATAGTGGTGAATGCGGGAAAAGTGCCTTGGCTGTTTATGAAAATAGAACCATGACAATTATGTCTTGAACTGACCTTTATTTTAGAGATGAATCTGTATGTATGCAAGTAATACAGGATGTAGCAACTCTATGCATATATGATAAAAGTTATGGTTTGAATATGAAGGTAATCTTGTTAACTGGTTGAGTTTTCTCTTTTACTGCAAAGGGAATCTATTTTATTTATGTTGGGGGCAAGAAAAAACAGTGAAACTATGCTTCGTTTACATTAGCATGATAAAAAGATATTTCTGGTTAAATTATTTATTCATGCCAACTAAAGCCAAATTAAGAATATTCCTAATGTCACTGATGTCAGCCTTTTGAAATTACTGGCTTAGGAGCAAGTTTTTTTAACAGCTCTACTTTTTATTGCAATTGTTTTTTGTTATTGATAAAAGTAGGGAGTAAACACTGCCAGTTTCAATGAAACAAAGAACTTACAGTACATTTGTACAAACACCAAACATCTGGTACTACAGAATGTTTCTGTAACTCCTAAGCAAATCCTACCTAGCACAATAGTCTGATTATTCCAAAACATACAACAACAACAAAGCCTTTATTCCCAAACAAATTGGGTATTATTCCAAAACATACAATATTAAAAAAAATACTACATTTGGCCCCAATTCAAAGAACTTCAAGAGAACAACACAAAGCCTGTCATTCAAACAGATTTTTCAATCAATCAGTTATTCAGTTACACAAAAGCTCCAGCTATTACTTTAAATCTCATCATCTTTTTTTCATCTCTTCCACTTTTTGTTGCAATTGTAGATAAGGTTTTTACACAACCCTTCAAAAGATACTGGGTTTGTGGGATGCGCGCTTACAAGCAACATGGTCCGCTTTTTCAAGACGGCTGATGGATCTTGGAGCCATGAGGTTTGTGCCTTCCTGTGTTTTTAACTTATTTTTGTAGATAATTAAAGAGGTTAAAGATGTTCTCCTTCCGACAACTGGATACACTATAGTGCATTTTACTTGCAATTTGCATAAAGTGCTAACTTTTCTTTTCTTTTCTTTTATTTCTCTGTTTATACAGTTGTCAATATCAGTAAAACCATTAAAGGTGAAGAACTGGATTTTACCAGAAATGCCAGGTCTGATAACCGACTTCCTCCTATCTCTAGATGACCGCTACCTCTACTTTGTCAACTGGCTGCATGGTGACATTAGGCAGTACAGCATTGTGGACCCTGCCAACCCCGTTTTGACCGGTCAAATCTGGGTTGGTGGCCTCCTTCAAAAGGGCTCTGATGTGGTGTACCTCACTGATGATGGTGAAGAGGCTCAGTTTGACATGCCTTTGGTCAAGGTATGTATAATTGTTTTATTGTCGTCTTTTTTATGCATCATTTTTCAGTTCTTGTATTTTATTGTTTGATTGGAGAATTTTGGGTCAGTCTAGGTTAGTATGGTTGAAATGTTAACTGTACAAGTATATGGCCACGTTGGGTTTTAAATTGGAGCCATACATGTACATAAACTGATTGTGAACACTGCTACAGTAACGCACAAGAGTCCAGTAACAACTAATGGCTTCTCTCCATTACCAGGAGCTTAGATAAGAACTCCTGGACTCAGTCACTGGTTTAATGAATTTGCTTTCATCGACTCAAAGTTGTTCTTGTTAATTAGGGAAATCGGCTGAGAGGTGGGCCCCAGATGATCCAGCTAAGCCTAGATGGAAAGCGGTTGTATGTGACCAATTCACTCTTTAGTGTATGGGACAACCAATTCTATCCCGACCTCTCCAAGAAAGGATCCCACATGCTACAAATTGATGTGGATACAGAGAAAGGAGGGTTATCCATTAACCCTGATTTCTTTGTGGATTTCGGGGCTGAGCCTGATGGCCCCGCCCTGGCGCATGAAATGAGGTATCCAGGTGGAGACTGCACTTCCGATATCTGGATTTAAGCTTATCCAGCTTTTAGTGTTTTGTAGATGCTTTTATGAAATTCAATGGTTTCTATGTAGATGGTGGTTGAGGCTAAGACCTATCCGAAAGTTTTTATTCAGGGTGTGTTATGTAATAATAATAATAATAATAATAATAATGCACACAGTGCACAAAGCACCATTGTAATTTATGGGACATTTTATAAGGCGAATAAGAAGACCTTAGCTTTGATCTAAGCATAAAAAACATACCGCAGTTGCAGGGGAAGCATTTCCATTGAGCCTTACGGTTCATTATATATACATTTGGCAATTGGCATGGTCAAGTAGTTGCAAAACGCCTGCCTCTTCCACATCAATTATCTTCAAATTTATACGAGCTCATATCATTAATTCACAATAAAATTCATATGCCTGGGCAATATACTCTATTTGACTTATTAAATTTCAAAACTAGTATTTCTTCTTTTTTTTTTTAATTTAAAGATTGTTTAGCATTGTTAGTACTGTAAAGAGAGAAGTATATCAGGAAATTTCTTCCGAAGTTCTCGTTCTTCTCCTCAATCAGAAATCGGACTTGATCAAGATAAAAACAAAAAAGGAACAAAAAATAAATTATTTAAATGTCACCATAAGAGAATGTTAGAACAAGGCATGGTATCACCTATTTTATGATGTCTTTTTTTGTGTGTTGCCCTTGTCAAAGTTAATAATTAGTCTTATCAATTCTGTCTTAAGGCCCACCTTCTGGTGTACGAAAGTAATAATAAGACTGTACATGAGGGTGAGATTAATTATACTTGAAATGCAGGGGATGGTGGGTTCCGGCTCCTTTGGACCAGAAAAGTTTGAAACACTTAGTTTAATTTTCTAATTGAATTTAATTAAAATATAAGATTTTAGCTACAATTTTGATTAATATTGGAATTTTTTATTAAAAATTGGTATAATTTGATCAAAATTGAATTTTAATATCTTTATAATATTAAAATTAGATTATACTTGCAAATCGGACTCCCTAACTCAGTGTTCTAAAATTAGACTATACTTGCAAATCGAACTCCCCTAACTCGGTGTTCTGATTCCGCCCCTGTTGAAATGAGTCTTTTTTTAGTAAACAAACTAGAATTGCATTAATTTTATGGCAAATTGCTTTAAATACCTATTTTGGCGGGTTCATTAACAGACCTAGCACATCAAATGATAAAGCTAGTTAATTAGTTCGATTTATTCTTCATTTTTTAATTTTTCTTTTTGTGCATAAATCAGATCATGTGTTGCTTTCTTTTAAGTCTCTCTTTAGCAATCCAAATCCCAATGAATCATTTTTTTAAAAAAAAGAACTCTACAGATGGAATATTAATTCAGAAACATAAATAAATAATTCTTGGTAAAATACAATGTTGAAGTCAGCAGCACCCAAATTACACATGACATTTTACCAAAAGTGTGAATTGGTTAATTAGTTGGCACCAGCATGAATATTAACTTTTTGGCTTAGTTGGGGACAAGTAATTACGCGTTGTATTTAGTTGTGCAATAGTTGATTGTGAATCCTATAAAATAGGCATATTCTTGTGTTATTTTGTGGTGAGGATCCTCTAGTGTTCATGATTTCATGAGAGAATGTAGAAGAAGTGTTATATAAAATTGTTGCAGTCTAATAAATTTTAGTTTGTTGCAGTCTAATAAATTTTGGTTACTACTTGGGATTACTAAAAACATGTCGTTGAAATAAAAATAAAAAAAGGAATCGTTGATTTCTTCCAGGTCCAACTAATCGGTTCATAGACCTGTATAAATATTAGATGATCGTACATACCAGAACATCACAATTAAATAAAAATTCAAACAAGCAAAATCCATAAACAAGGCTGTCAACAATGAGAGAAATAAATTTATAAACAAATAAACTATTGACAACGATATATTTGCTGTCTCTTAAAAAATAAAGATCCAAATAATAATTCCACAGACTGTACATCTCCTTCCCTGGCAATAAAGGAGACCAAAAAAATGGCAGTTGAAATGGTGAAGTTGTTCCTCTTTGGCTTGAGCACAGCATCTAACATGGTATTTGCAGCCATATTCAAGGGAACTGCTCTTCTAGTTGTCACTATATTGCGGGTCATACAATTACCCGGCTGGGCTGTAAACTGTCTCCTATGTATATTCAAACAATCCATCACAACTGCAGTAGAAACAGCTCTTGACACCACTGGAAAATTGCTTGTGTCAGCTGTTGAAACAGGATCAGAATTCATAGCTAATGCGACTACGACTGCGGTGAGCTCGTTCGCAGAGGCGGTGACGGTGCAAAAGCAATTAATGGATAATACAACTGCTGAGGTGTATGAGTTAGCAATGGAGACGGGTGTCAGAATTGCGACGAGCTTCTACGAGAATTTCTGGGAGGCTGTTGATATTTTCAAGAATCACACTGCAACAGCAAATACATAAGTAGATGTTCTTTGTTTTCGTTCCTTTTTAATCAAAATTTTGGATGGAGAATCCCCTTTCCCTTTCAGATATTACCATGTACTAATTCTTGTTGCTTAAGGTTCTTCTTTCTTTGTAAATTTAATTATACAATGCATGTAAATACTTGGCTCAAATGTGAAAACAGAGTTACACTTTAGTCTGTACCCATTGTAGTTTGACTTGTCTTAATATTGTTCAATCTTGGTTTAAGCAGAGATTCTTACAAAAAATCAATTCCGTTTCTCTTTCTCTGGTCGTGATTGATCGTATTTGTTTTTCTTTTGCAGAAGGTCCTTGTATTTGTCTGAGCTAGCTATTGAGTCAGGTATTTCCACTTCTGTTAATGAATCAAGCCTTCTGGGTACCACTTGATTTTTTTATTTCACTTGATAGGTACCAACTGAGTACCTTAGATACAAGAACCATAGATGTTAGTATCTTACGATACGCGATGTGTATCTTACGGTTCGATACGAGTCAAAAGGTGATAGATACGTATCTTACGATTCGATACGAGTAGTGAAACTCAAGGGTGAGTCGCCATTTCTCAAGATAAATACTTTAACATGCAAGGAATATACATCGATATCAACTGACAGTTATCAATATATTTAAAATTAAGATGATTTTTTTAGTTATTTAGACTTTTTTTGTTACATACTAATTACTACAATTTTTTGTTTTTAAAAATAGCTTAGCGTTTCTAAACGACACGATATGATATAAAATTCACCGATACACGATACATTTTACGATTCAACAACTATGACAAGAACCATAATTTTCGAACTAGATATATCAAAATCACTATATCAAAATCACTATATACCAAAAGCACCTGTTGCTATATCAAAATCACTATATACCAAGCCTGCTATATCAAAATCACTATCATGAATTTTCGAGCCAGATTGCTTTTTCAAAAGCTATAAAAAACTGTTGTATCCAAGAATGCTATATCAAACTAGCTGTATCATAGATTTTCAAATTTGTGGGAAACCAATCTCACGATGCTGTATTTTTGGAGTTTCTTTCAAATTTTAGATTCAAGAGAACTTGACAATTTGTTCGCGTCTCGGCTCTTGAATCTTTCGTCAGATGGTCTCGCTTATCTTTTCCTCGTTTACCTTCGCAATTGCAGAACAAAATTTTCGAGGTAATCACACCATCTATTTCACTCTTATGTCTTTTACATTTTCTTACGCCAAACCCTTTCTTCCACCATAGTAATTCCAAAATGACCATGCTTTGTCTATTGTTTGAAATTTCATATCCAACTGAGATGCAAGATCATCTTCTTTATCAATTGTCATTGTTTCACTATTTTCAATGACATATATTATCTACAATACAGAAATACCATCACCGTCATAAATTGAACAATTAAGATGATATAACATGAGAAATAAAATCAAACTTCTCTGGTTTTGTACTTCGTAAATTCAACAGCTAAATTCTGATTTGGATGTTTAATTGAGCAACTGGGCCGAAAGCCTAATCAAACTTCATACATTGAACAACTAAATTGATTAACATTGCTTTGTATACAAAAATAATAGAGAGCAATCATCAGATAAGCCAAATCAAACTAGTCTACCCATTACGGCTCCAACTGATTTTAATACAAAATGGGAGATAGCAATCATCAGGATAAGGGGTCCGAATTTGCTGCTTGCTTCCCTGCTTGTCTTCGATCCGACCGCTCGATCGCCACGGACGGCTATGATTTGATTCAGGGGGCAGATGCTTTGGCCGTTAGATGAGTTTTGAACGGTCCAGATCGAAACAAGCAGGAAAACAAGCAGGGATTTACGAGCAGGAGATCCGGTTCCCAGGATAAGCAAGAAGGACTCAGGCGGTGGATTTTAATATTGAGATTTTCTTTGACTCAGAAGTGGAGATCCTCATCTATTTCATTGAAATATTGAACTGAGTCTTATAGAAATCAAAGTCTAGTTAGAAACTAAAGAACTAATACTACCTAACGCTGTTACTAATTAAAACCCTAGCTCCTAATATTTCTACCTAATAAAATCATAAACGGGCCTTGCTTTTCCTTTTTTTTACCTGCTATCCTGATTCTTTTTCTTACATCCCTTTGCAAAATAAAGCAAATTAAAAACAGTACCATTGTTTTCCTCTCTCCTACTTGAAACAAATACATCACATAGATCAATTCAAAAAACATAGAACACCAATCTTCACTTCAAACAACACTTTCCAAAAAAGAGTTTTTCGAAAACCGAATTCACCAACCACTTCACACAACCACTTCACGGGCTTGGATTGGGATCAAAAGAGAACGAAGAGTGCCCTTTTTCACCTGGCGGTACCTCCATGCTAGTGAGATACACCTTCTTTGGTACAATTTTTGTATCAGAGAGCTCTTCATCTTCTATCTCATTTAAGTTCCAACCAGAGTATCCAGACCTGGAGCCTGACTCTGATCCTGCATCTTAAACATTATTCTAATAACAACCTTGATAATTCCTCATGATCACAAATAGTATTATTGTGAAAACATGTAGAGCTATTAACTAGATTTTCTATATCCTGAGGCAGAACTAAGGTTAATTAAAAAAATAAATTTTGCTTGGTGTTTTTGCATCAAAATCCTGCTAATCTAATAATATTTAATCATATTGAATGAAATTTTTTATGCTTACTGTCTCTAAAATAGATATTATTTCTTTCTATCCATATAGACCATAATACTGCTCCTCTAATAATTTCTATTATTACATTGTCTTTAAAAAGAATGGCTGCTTGAACATACCAGAAATCCTTAATAGTTTGTAAATGATTATAAAAACCATTGTATTCAGCTATTCAATTTCATATTATTTGTGCAACTGAACAAGTAACAAATAGGTGATCAACAGTTTCTTATTTTTTAATATTGAGATGATGTTAGATAAGTAAGCTTTTGTGCTTGCTTTGTATTTAACCTGTCCGTACATATATGTACCTCCATGTGTTAAAAAAAAATGGATGATCACTGTTTTCAGAGGGAAGAAGATCTCACGCGAGAAAGGTAAAAGATGGAAGCTATCAGAGCAAATGTATTTGATCTGAACACGAGCGAACGTACTTTTTCTCTTTTTTTAGACATTTTGGTGTTATACGTATGATCTTGATCCTCTAATCCAGATTAATCGAGACCAAACAAGTTCCAATTAAAAAGTACCAGAGGATTCGGTGCCCTTTGCTAAATGAGAGATATTTTCGTGCTGAGTCAGCACAAGATCGAAACCTAATAATTTACCACATGAGCGTGGTCTTTCTCTTTTATGTGAACGAGAAACTTACTGACACGCGGGTCCCAGTTCTTTTGTAACTAAAAAGACGATATAAGAATCTTAGGCCTGTTCTATTCAAAGGATTGATTGTGGTATTGTTAGCCTACAAAAGCATCTCTGAGCTAAAACCCTAAATCCCACTCTCGCTGATTCCAATTCCTCTCATCCAGCCTCCAGGTACAACTATTCGCTTTCTAGGGTTTAAATCATGTCGTTTTCATTGATTATCACGTTCTATTGTAGTATCTTTGGATTCGTCGTTACATTTTGGTACTGATGTAGTTTGAGCTAAAATTAGGTTTAGTATCTGTTTATTTCTCGTAAAAGCTCACAAAATCTAGTGCTCCTAGCTTTTAGATGAACATTTACTCATTGAGTTTCTAAATTTGAAATTTTTTAGTAGTATCTATTAAATACCTTTGGGTTACAGCGTCTAGGATTGATTACTTGCTATTCTCTCCAAGATCCTCTGCTGTTATATACAACTTTTCAGTTCTTTATTTATAGAATTTCTTTTAGGGGTACCTGTTTAGGCTAGCGTCTCCATATGAAAAAAGGAACGATACTGACTCTCACAAACATTAGGTCTCAGGTTTTTACTTTTATTATGCTTTGGTTGAATAGATTACTAAATGAGTGTGGCCAATTTTTGGTAATTATTTGCTTACATTCAAGTATCTCTTGATTATCAATAAGGATAGTTGTATATTGGAGGAAATCATCCCATCTAATGTTATATTGTTATCTTCTACTGGTTATTCTAGATGTATAAATTTCCTGATGTGCAATTCTCTAAAATTTCCCGCTGATACCAAACATTTTTCTGTGGTTGACAGTCAAAAACTAGGATAAATGGCTTTCTGCAACAAACTTGGGGGCCTTATAAGGAAAAGGAGTCTGGCTCCAACTACTAGTTTGCTTACTTCGGTTCGGTACATGTCCTCCAAACTTTTCATAGGAGGTAAGTATATCATAAAACCAATGCAATTGCAATTTGGCAGGCCCACTGGACCTTTAGAATTTTAACTGGTACACATCAGTAAGCCAGTATTGGTTGTACTGTTGTCTGGTGCAGATTCATGCAGAAATTCAATTAATTAGAAAATCAATCCAACAGAACAAATTGTGGCATTAATTCTCAATTGGAAATATCAACCTTGACTGAAGAGCTTGTTTCAATCCAATATTAATTGTGTAACCTAACTCCCTCAATTTTTCCTTCGCTACAAAACTTCAAAACGAAACCTTATACTTATAGAATTGGTAAATCAGTGATTCAACCTAGTTGCAGTATGGTACCTTTTTGATATATACTTCTCAAACTGAGTAATGAATTATAATTCACTAAACCTCCTGGCACTTGGCTTATTTTCTTACTATATAATAGTATAAAATGTTGTGTTTTATCTGTAGCTGATTGTATGGAATATGGATCTATTCATTGTGTTTTAATTTTAATTTTTTTAACAGGTCTGTCATACAGTACAGATGATCAGTCCCTCAAGGAAGCGTTCAACAGCTTTGGAGATGTTACTGAAGGTACTGAATCTATTATTCTATTCAGATATCAGTGGTTGCATTAACAACACTTAATTGGGTTCTATAACAAATTTCATACTGGTACCTGTCAACCAAACTGGACGCACTCTTGGAGTTTCAATCGTGTGCTTGCTAACTGTTGGGTTTAATTTTTCTCCCTAAATGTATTATGCAGCCCGAGTGATAACTGACAGAGAGACTGGAAGGTCAAGAGGATTTGGATTTGTAAATTTTGAAAATGACGAAGCTGCCCAAAGTGCTCTTTCTAGCATGGACGGCCAGGTTATCTTTTTGCTATAATTTTTCTTTTTTCTAGTTAATATCAGGATCAGATCATCCTTTGTTATGTCCCATTGCTTCTAGGGGAGATGGGCGTCCATCAAAGTTTGGCAGTTAATGGCTATATAAAATCATGATGAGGTGAACTGTGTTGGAATTTAATTGTAATGGAACTTGACTTCATTGATTGATTAATCTGACAATGCAAGGAAGTTATATGCTAACATACTTGTATGCGTCGTAACCCAATAGGATATTATTGTGTCCACTTCAGACCTTGTGCAATTTTGTAGCTCAAAGTGACCCCTTCAAATCATGCTCAATCCAAAAGGGAGAAGAATAAGCAATGTGTATTGTTTGGTGTCTCTGTATCTTTTTGGAACAGGCAGGAGCTAAATGTGTCTAGATAAGGCATGCTCTTTGTTTTGGAATATTGCACAAATATAATGAGCTTGCTAAATAATTGTGTATTGGTCTCTTTGCAGGAATTGCATGGTAGGAATATCCGTGTAAGCCATGCTAATGAGAGGCCAGCCACTGGATTCCGTGGTGGTCGTGGAGGTGGCTTTGGTGGTGGTGGTGGTTATGGTGGCAATTCTGGTGGTTATGGTGGCTCTTCTGGTCAGGGTGACTTCTAAGTTCCATCAATGCAAGTTTGGCTCTTCCCAATCAGGGTGACTCTTAAGTTCCAT
Source organism: Eleocharis quinqueflora (assembly GCA_964058865.1). Classification (NCBI taxonomy): domain Eukaryota; kingdom Viridiplantae; phylum Streptophyta; class Magnoliopsida; order Poales; family Cyperaceae; genus Eleocharis; species Eleocharis quinqueflora. Next base: position 10,578 of record CAXKVX010004266.1, read on the forward strand.
AAATGCAAGATTTTTGGATTTTGACTAAATGAGTTTTGGTACCAATATTTCTTAGCCCCTTAGATTTTGTAATTTATTTACAAATTGACTTGAGCTATTGAAATTTGGCGAAACAATTGTTGAGGGATTATTGTTTCTGCTTTTAGATCTGAGTGTCTTTATAATAAGTTTGTATGCTAGATGTCTCTGACAGTAGTTAAAAAGGCTGGTTAATGATTGCTTGAATTTTGTTCTCATTCGGGGGTCATATTTTTAGTTTGCGTAAATTACACAAATGGCCCGTAATGCTGTCTCATTGGGTGTTATCAATACTATATATAAAAGTTGCTTCATTAATGTTCACACATTTTTCTCATTTCATATAAATCATTCTGTTTTCAAAAAAATTAAAAGAAAAATATATGATATTTATTATTATATTTTTAATTTCAGAGAAACAATATTATTTAAAAAAATGGTGCTATGACATAAAATGTGGAACTCAACATCAATGATCAAACAAACAAACGTGGCAGTATTTAGGATTGCAAACCAGTCAAACTGGGCTAGCTTACGAGTCGACATTTACAAATTTATTTACAAATTGTGTTTATAATAGTCTCAATCGGACGGCTCACGTACTGTGCTACATGATATAATGCAATATCAGATTCAGATTCAAAGTTATGGTGCAATAAGAGCAATTGAAGAAATTACACTGCAAAGTTGAAGTATTCACAACTTCATTTTTTTCTTATGAAAAATAGAATTCGACATAAAAATTGTCTAAATAAACTATTTTACTGCCTGTATGGCTGTATCCTCGAATTGCCATCCACCATTACTCCATTAGTACGCATTTTGATTGAAACTTGAATTTTGACACCCGAGATGATCACAAGTCACAAGTGTGATAAGTGTGTTAGTACAAACTTTACAGAATAGATTGAGCATGGATTTTGTATAATTTCAATTAAATATTTTTTGTATGGTACTAATTAAGAGTTATTACTATGATATGCATATTACATCTTTATCGGTAATATCCATTTCTATACAATATTTCAAAATTCAAATGTCTCATCTAAGTTGTTCAGATATTTGAGATTGAATTTTTATTTTATATATGCTTTTAGAATTTATTTTTTATTTTTTGGAGGTAAAAAATTCATTGATGTGACAGTGAATCATATATATACGTCTATTTTTTCACTTTTTAAAATATTACTAAATCGTAAAAAATCCAGTCTTCAATATATTTCAATATGTACATCATGTTCAATAATTTATAATGTTCAGAAATCTAGTCTAACTCTATTAATTATTATAATTATATTTTTTTCTGATATAGAGACCGTCAATTTATATTAGAGTTAACATAATTTTTAGTTTTAATGTTCAGAAATCTTTTAATCAACTCATATTTTTTGTTTTGTTATTATCGTACGGAAATTCGTTCTGTTGCATAGGGGTAACTAGGGTTTAAAAAAAATCCGGGCGGGTCTACCCGTCCGTGTCCGGATCCGCTCGGATCCGCAGATCCCGGATTTATCACGGGTCGAGTTGGCCCCAAATTCTTCAAACTTGTTTAAACCCGTGCCCGACTTGTGGACCCGTGGATCCATGCACAAATTCAAAAAAATTCAAAAAAATTCAAAAAAATTAAAAAAAAATTCAGAAAAAAAATCGAAAAAAATTCAAAAAGTTGGACGGATCCGATCCGACCCGTCCGGATTTATCACGGGTCGGGTTGGAGGTTTTGGGTTCAGACCCGTGCATATCCACCCCGTCGTACCCGTGGATCCGTGGATCCGGACGGGTCGGATCCACGAGTACCTGACTCGCTCCGTTATTAAAAACCTAGGGGTAACGCTGGCCTCTCTACCCCATGGCAGCAGATGCGGAATCCTCTGCTGCTCTTTATTTGCAGCATAAGGCTCCATTTTTATTTGCATCGTCGGATTAACGATCAATGGTTCTAATTCGATAATATAAAATCTTCCTGAATTATATAGTGACGATCGTGCGTTGATCTCTGATCAGACGGTCTAAATTAAAGCCCTCTATACGGTTCCATCGGCAGCAGTCCAAATTGCATTT
>CAXKVX010004267.1:0-17167 GCA_964058865.1 Eleocharis quinqueflora
TTATGATTTTATCTGTGGTGATTGTTTATTTGCTATTTGTCCTTTAGTTCATTGAATAGAAAGAAAAGAAATCTGCAATTAGGAGCTAGACAAATAGAAATACATGTTTTCTCTTACAAACTATTTACTGTATAATAATTTAATTATAATTGCTTTGGTTTTGCATTCAGAAAATGTTGCCAGCATTGAAAGTGTGGTGCTAGAGGCACACTCATGAATATGTCACCAACCAAAGAGGAAAAAGACTGCAGTTGCTGGTACCTCGATAACTGCTGCCTGAGATTTAAAGCCCCAAACTCTTTCTGATTTTTATTTACATGTTTAGTATAATCATGAAATAAATAAGGTTCCTTACAAAACAACTTTTGGTCTGTGAGCGAAAGAAGGAGAAAGGAAGAGAGGACTTACAGATGGGCCCAACTCAGCTGTGGTGAGGGCATTTTAGTCCTAAAAGATTAGTTTAATTATTTTTAATTAAAAGATAGAGAGAGTTTAGATTGGGTGGCAAATATCAGACTAAAAAAATTTTAGAGTGACATTTCTCAAAGGATGAATTATTAAGTGGCAAATATCTAATTTAACTGTTTGCGATGGCATGAAGTCAAATCCTTCTTATTTTTATAATGTCCTTTTCAATTATTGAACTGGTGTTTCTTTAAATGCATGTTTGTTTTGCATAATTGTTGTGTCTGTTATGTTCTGTTATTTATGACAAAAAAAATGTTCAATTATGTTATGCTCTGTATTTTCATTTATCAAATTTGATGATAAAATTTTATGCTTGGTAAACCTTATGTAACTTTGGCAAACCTCATTTTATCAACAATTATAAACAAACTTTTACCAAATTTAAACACAAAACATAAACTTCATTTTATCAACAAATCAACTTCAATTACATGAACATCAATAATACCATACCGCTTTGATTGTAATAATTTAACAAAACAAAGAAAATATTTAAAGATGCGGCGTAGCCGCGCTGCATGTCCTAGTATATATACCATCTCTACACCTTTTGCTGCCTCCTCTTCTCGTGTGTTGCCTCCTCTTTTGTTGTATCTCTACCCTGGCCCGAGTAAGAGCCGATGGCGGCTTAAACCAGGTGTTGGTTGCCCGAGTCAAGTTGGATTTTAATAAATTAACCGGTTCTTTTCTTCATTGTTGTGTTCTTTTTTAATAAGCTAACTAAATGCGGGTCGCCTGTGTTATTTTCTTTTTTACATATATTTTCTGTTATCTTCTATTAATTGTTTTTGTTTTGAAAATGAAATATTTAATATTTAATTTCAGTGAACTCAAAGCTAGCTGTCAATTAATGCACAACCGCTAGGAGAAGAACAACAATTATATCTTAATATAAATAAGCCTAAGAACAACAATTATAATCTTAATATAACTAAGACTATACGTGAACGAAAAATAAATAATACTGTCAAAGCTAGTCCCTGTCAAACATGCATCAATTCCTGTCAATTAATGAAATAGTTATAGATGTCAAAGATAGTCGGTGGTTAGAGTTCTCAAAATCGTGTCTGTGTATCTAAAAACGGCACGGAACGGCACGGCACGATAAGGACACGGCACGGTTAAGACACGGCACGGGACACGACACTCATGTGCCGTGTCTTAAGTGTGTCGTGCTTAGGTTTCATACGGTAAGACATGGTACGGCACGGCGTGCCTAAACGTGCCGTGTCTTAACCGTTCCATTCCGATCCCTTCTAAATTTTGACACGGCACGAAACGGCACGATAGAACGACACGAATTTAGAACACTACCAGTGGTGCGTGAATCAATGAGATTTTTTTTTTCAAGCATCTTTTAACCTGTCAAACCGGTTCTTACTTCCTTGATCGCCCTTGACCTCTATTCCCTCTTTATTTAATGGTAAACTACCCAAACCAACCACCTCTGTATTGGTATAAATAAAAGAATCTCGCCTGTCCCTTCCATTTCTCTCTCTCATGGTCATAGCCTAATCCCTTTTCTTCACTCTTTTCTTACACCAGTATAGCTTTAGCTAAATACACAGATCCTACATGGGCATGTTGAACGTGTTTCTCAGCGTTTTGACGCATATTTTTATTGCATTGTTTCTCTCAGTGTATTTGCCAGTATCACTCTTGGTGAGGTTGCTTTGGTGGGTTTTTATTAGGCCTTTCAAGAAAGAAGACTTACATAATAAAGTTGTTGCCATCACCGGCGCAGCTTCCGGTATCGGTGAGGTTAATCTTCTATGTATTCCTTTCTCATTTATTTTTGTTTTTATTACCATTAATGTTGACAAAAAAAAATTATTTGTGATATAGAAGAATCATTTCGTATTGGTTATTTTTGATAATTTTGACAATAAATTGATAAAAAAAATCTAAATAGTAGAGGACTCGCCGGAAGCTATAGTTTTCTGTCACTTTTTCATCAGATCTATTTATATATGCGACAAGCATCGTTTTAGTAAAAAAAAATGCAATTCCACTCTGGGCAAGGCTAGAAATAACAACATGGTTCGTAATGTGGCGCGACCGTTGTAGACGATTGTTTGGCGGGAAGTTTCAAACTAGTGCCACAACGGCCAGAGAAGTGGAGGAGGAGAACAAAAACTGGTTCCATGACAGCATCCAACATAAATGAACGGACGAAGAGAGGGTTGCTACCACGAGCGACGGTCTTCTTTTTTGTTTTCTTCTTCACATAAATGAATTATCTGCTACTGCATGTAAATAATGGTTAATAAGGCACTGTAATAAACACTTTATCAATGAAATTAGGGGGATTATACCCCTACTTTTTCTAAAAAAAAAAAAACTTTGGTATTAAAAATTTTGAAGTCAAAGAAAAAATACACTATAAATTTTCGGTATTTTTTTTTTACTAATTAGAAGCTAGCTTGACCATCAAATAGTTTTAGATGAGGTTCTGTCCTATGGATACATAACGACACAAAAGCTCCTAAAATTGCGGAGAAGAAGAAACTATATAACACGTATAATGAGCACTAATGCTTTGTAGCAGTTTGTGAGCGTTTGAGAGAAGTTTTTCACCATTACAAGAACGGAGAACCAGAGAGGAACACATTGTCTAATTAAGGCTTTGGCATTAGTTTAGATTGAGATATGGTGGTATAGGAAATCACCAATCCATTGTCTAATTAAGACTATTGTCGGAGGTGGTAGATGGTTTTGTACCTTACAAAAGTTGATAAACATCCTTGCAATACAACAAATTTTTCATACAGAGATTTTCAAATACCGTAATTAAATGAGGTGAGTTTGATCATGATACGGATACCATCATTATTCTCTTCTATTTCAAACATATTTCCACTACCAAATTATCAATACCAATCTAAACAGCAAAATGCCAATTAAATTCACTTGTTGCAACCAGGGTCAAAGAGAGAATTAACCTCTCAAGAGTCTTGTACGAGTCCAAAAAACACCCACGCACCAGTCCAAAAAAGTTTCTGACAATTAAACGGAGCATCAGCAAATGACACGATGGAACCAGCGACGGCTGTGCGAGTGGCAGGTGGCTAACCAGCGGCGGAGCGGACCCACGGGCCACGGCGTCGGTGAAAACAGCGGTTTGTGAGTGTTTGAGAGAAGTATTTTCACCATTACAAGAACGGAGAACCAGAGAGAAAAAGGAAAAAACAAAGGGAACAAAAGAATTATCGGAAATGTTCCCCATTTCTCATTAACTTATTTATTAAGAAGTCTTTATAGATTTTAAAAATTAGACCCTACAAGCTTTAAATATTATAAATAACAAGAAAAATAGTAAATAAGAAGAACGAGTAAGGGACCAACATTTTTTTGGCATATTCCCTATCATCGCAACTAATGCTTTTGATTTCAAATAATATTACTATGTATCATGTATGAGCACCAATGGTGCTTCTAAATTCTACGGTTAGAAACTTTTGTGTCTTTCTTAAAGAAAAATCAACAGAAAAGTGAAGGTGTGACAAAGTAACCAGAGAGTTAAGAGCTCTGGTCAGTTGCAACTGAAAAACCAGAGTTTAGAATTCAGTTACTGAGACATGGTAGCTAGGTAGAAAATGCATGTGTTTCTCTTTCTCTGTGAACTCAAAGAGACATTGTACCAAAACAAAACAGTTCACCAATTTGCCTCCTAGTTGTGTGGACCATGCAGTATCCCTTCATTTAAAATTGCTAGTGCCTAACAAATAGACTACGTACCTGGTACCTGCCCCTGAAGGATCAATGCTCCAATTAAGGCCTCTTGTTCATTAATTTGCAAACAAAAGTGAAAATATATTTGTCCTTGGAAAAGAGCCAATACAATTTCATGTCAAGATGAAAATAAAAGTTAAAAAGAGTGGTCATGCTAACTTGAACTTAACACTAAGCCAACTCAACTTCATTATTGTGTCTGCACACGGTAAACCTTTTTTTATTTGATTACTGAGCCTGCCGGATGCATCTCAAAAGAAAAATGAAAAAAAAAACTAAATTCTTTGTAGCTAGTTAATGTTCAAAACTTGAGATTTGTGCCTGGAAATGTTTTTAAGAAATAATTTTATTATTATTATTATTATTATTATTATTATTTCCTTTCAAAACTTCCATCATTTGTCAAATTTTAAAATTTTCTTGTAAGTTAAATTTTATAAAGCACGACTTTTTTTATTAAGAGCAATAATAAAAAGGAAAGAAATCTCTTGAGAACCTCAAAATATAGAGTACTGAAACAGTGAATATCATGTCTGCATAGTGAAATAAAAACCATGGGACATTAATGGCGATATTGATTATGATACTCCTTTCAATTATTATTGTTTAAGTGCCTTATGGCTTAATTACAATATATCCATAATAGGTTATCTTGCTTTGTGCATTTTATATTATTTGCAGATAAACACCTAACTGATCAAATATTAGAACATGCCCTGAATAAATTCTTTTATCGTCAACAGAAATTAGCATATGAATATGCAAAAAGAGGTGCAAACTTGGTGTTAGTAGACATAAGAGAACAAGCCCAAAGAAATGTAGCAAAGATTGCACATGAAATAGGTGCGCCAGATGTGCTAGTAGTACCAGCTGACATATCAGATCCGGAGCAGGCAAAATGGGTCATTAAAGAGACTATTTCTCACTTCGGTCAATGTAAGTTGAACAAAAGCTCTTGTGTTCAACTTAATATTGACAACCATGATTTTGGAAATTGTGGTGTAGCATTTATTGTATGAATAATATGAAAAAAAAGGTGAGAAAAGAAACTGTTAAATGAATGACAGTATTTTGACTAGGTTTTGACATTGTTTTTGTTATTTGGTTTCTGCTCAGACTTTTTTTGGTGATCAGTTGGAAAATTAAAATGGAAATTCACATGAATGATATATTAAGAAAAAAAACTGTGTTACAATATGGTGTATTACCTAATCGAACATAATTTACTTAATCAAGGTGCATCAAAAGGTTGGTACTGGTAAAGTTGTACAGGAATGCTAGTCATGTCTGCTACAATCTTTTGCAGCCAAAATTGCAATATATTATCAGATGTGGAAAACTTATTTCAAGCAGGATTTGTCAGTGGAACTTAGTTTAATTTTGTTCGATTTGTTTGTAGTGAACCATCTGGTGTGCAACGCGGGAGTAGCGGCCACCTGCTTGTTTGAAGAGATTACCAACATCACAGCTTTCACTCAAGTCATGGTAAGAGGTTTTCTTCTTTATAGAATCATCCTCAGTGTGCTCTTTTACTTCTTTAAAAATAAGAAAAATGAGTACAATAGATTTACAAAAGGATCTCAATTGAAATACAACAAAATTGCAATTTGCAATACTACATGAAAACAGTGATTTTGCTCCACATTTACAGAGGCTAAAATGTTAAAATTGTGGACAATTCCAGGATGTTAATTTCTGGGGTGCAGTGTACCCGGCATATTATGCACTACCATACCTGAAAACCAGCCATGGCAACATCATTGTCACTTCATCTGTTGCTGGTAAAGTACCGACCGCAAGACTGAGCTTCTATAATGTAAGAGAATGCAGATCCAGAAAGTTAACATTTCCAATGCCACAATAACATTTTTTTATTCCAAAATCTAAAATTCAAAAATAAAATTGAAATATTGGATTTGAACAATCAACACTTTATGAGAGTGCTTGAATAAATATTATGATGTTTTAGAGTTCATTTTTTTTCTAAATATTAAAATGTTATGCTACTTTTGAAATATCATTTTGTAATATTATATTTTATTGAAATATTATGCTATTTCTATGAAAACATTATTTTTTTTATATTCGATCAATTAAAAAAATCGATGTATCTAGTTAATTTCTAATGCATTCATTTTTTTCACTTGGTCAAGTACAAAATAAACACAACATGTCATAAGTTTCTAATGAAAATAAAGAAGATCGACGATTTGGATTAAAAATGATTTTGAAATATATATATATATATAGAGCAAGGCTATGGTAATATACATAGGACACCCTTTTGTCCTATGCGGCTATGCATACTTAATTTACTCAACAAATTAATCATATCAAAATCTTGTAGGAAATCAAATTTCGTGATTTTAGAGTTTTCTTTCTCTTTTCTGAATGTTTTTTAGAACTGCCAGATTTAATATTAAAAGGAGTTATTTTCTGGACATTTTTTAAAATAAAAAATAGAAGAAAGCTTTAAGAATCACTAAATTTGATTTCTTATAAGATTTTGATGTGAATAATTTATTGAGCGAACTGATAACCGCATAGTACGGAAGGAGGTGTACTATGCATATTACCATAGCCTTGTTTATATATATATATATATATATATATATGGAGAGAGAGAGAGAGAGAGAGAGAGAGTAAGGCTACGGTGCTTGACCAAGCACAATGCCTTCTATGTTTGAGTGTCAAATCTCACAAATAAATAGCTAAAATTTCAATTTATCATGCTCAATAACTTTTTATATCAAAATCTCATCGGATACAAAAAAAATTATTTTTAGAGTTTTTTAAGTATGTGTTTCGGATTTTTGAAAGTGTCATACTTTTATGCATAAACATTGATTATTTTGTTACTATTTTGAGGCCATCTCAAAAGACCCGAAACACATACTTAAGAAACCTCAAAAATAGAAAAATTGTGTATCCTAGGAGAATTTGATATAAAGAAATTATTAAGCATGATAAATTGAAATTTTAGCCGTCTATTTGTGAGATTTGATGTTCAAGCACAGAAGGCACTGTGATTGGCCAAGCACCATAGCCCTACTATATATATGCTAGGGTGCTCCATGGAGCACCAAATCGCTCGAGCTCCACATTCATTATCTCCAATTTGAAATTCCCAACGACCAATCCGAATCATTGAACATTATCTACATATTAAAATCTACTTGGAGATTGAATTTTATATATTTTTTAACTTTTTTGCTATTTTCTTAAAAAGGTATAAAAGTTGCTAATCAAACTATTTCTGGACCAACAAAAGTTACAATTTTATTGCCTCTTTAAAAAATAGCAAAAAATTCAAAAAAATGTAAATTCAATCTCCAAGTAGATTTCAATATGTAGATCATGTTCAACGGTTCGAATCGATCGTTGGAATTTTCAAATTGGAGATACGATGTAGAGCATTAGCGGTTTGTTGCTCCATGGAGCACCATAGCCTATCTTCTCTCTATATATATATAATAATATGCATAGTACACCCAATTTCGTACTATGCGGCTATGTATATTTAATTTGCTAAATAAATTAATATTTAAGTTGTTCAATAAATTATTTATATCAAAATATTGTAGTAAATCAAATTTCGTGATTTTTACATCTTTCTTGCTATTTTTTTATTTTTTTTAAAAACAGCTCAGAAATAACACTTTTGTAGTACTAAATCAGGGTCGTTTTTAAAAAGTATTTAAAAAATTGCAAGAAAGATCTAAAAATCACGAAATTTGATATACTACAATATTAGAATATGAAAAATTTATTGAGTAACTTAAATCTCAATTTATTGAGCTATACATATTTGCATAGGACGGAAGAGGTATCCTAATAGCCTTGCTCATATATATATGGAATGAAGTTGTTGCATTTGGTGGCACCAAAACTTTATGGCATTGGAACTCTCTCGTCTATATTTGTAGAACAACTTATGGTAGCACTAAATCAAAGAGCATCTCAACTTCACAGAAACTTTAACAAACATATGTTCTATATTGCTAATATTTGTTGCTTTAGGCAAGCAAAGCAGCAATTATTGCCTTCTTCGAGACAGTGAGAGCAGAGTTTGGTAAAGATATAAAGGTCACCATATTGACGCCAGGATACTTCGAGTCAGAGATGACAAAAGGGAAAGCACTTCAAAAGGATGGTGAAGTTTGTGTCAATGAGGATGCCCGAGATGTATGTTTCCAAATATCTTCTAATTAAAGAGTTACAAATTTTGGGTTTTTGGGCAAAATATGCAGCATAACTTAGAACACTAGATATGCCAAGAATTATGTATATACCTGCCTAGGAAAAGAAATAATGTCTCTGACCTATCAACAATTATCACAAGAGCAAGCCAAAAAAACAAATCTAAAGCTTAATCAATTGGCTGCAATGACAGGTGCAAGTGGGGCCAGTACCAGTTGGACAGACTGAGAAGCTGGCTGAGTTGGCGGTCGACAGTGCATGTAGGGGAGAAAAGTACTTGACATGGCCGTCATTTTACCGGCCATTCCACATAGTTGCGTGCCTCACCCCTGAGGTTATAGACCATGTATCCTGCGTCATGTACGTCAATAAAAACAGCAAATGGATTTTGGAAGCAATTGGAGGGAAAAAGTTTCTGTACCCAGCTTCAATAAGGACTCCTAGCATTAAGACAGAATAGATGAAAGAGCAAGCTAGTAATTATGCTGTTGGTTGAGGAGTCTTGCTTATTTGAAAATTATTTCTTTGAGGGTTCTTCTTGCTTATTTGAAAATTATTTCGATTCTCAGAACAGCTGCCTTGGGGGCATCATTTGCAGTTAATGGAACAAAAAAAGTGCAGCAGTGTATCATAATATTTATTTTAGATATCCACAACTGGCTGCCTCAACATGCTATTTTTGTTATGTTATTTACTGCCATTATATATATACAAGAACTGCTGTAGAACAAAAGATGGAAAAAAGAAAAAAGTGAACCAAATTAATCTGTAATTCAATGGAATCCTGAGAGGACCATTTTTATTACTCGAGATAAATTGTATGGTACACAATTTTCATAAGCAGTTGTGACACATGGTTCCCACCACGAAGAGGTTGATAATCTATTGCTCCAGCCTCCATGGCCTAAAATCCTAGAGTTGTATATATGCCTGTATTTGACATGATATCTAAAAGACATCCATTAAATTTGTTATTTAAGCTCGAATAAATAGGTTGGGAACAATTTAGATGCAAAGACTGGTCATTGCATCGGATCCCATTTTTATAATAAAATGTTTTACCTTTTCCAACGGGGAGGTTTGTTGAATTCAGAAACAAGTCTCTGTCGAGCTTGATATAAATCATCTACCATCCCTCCCAGAAAACTTATAATTTCTGGTACCAGCATCAGAAGCCCTCTTCTCACTTGCACATTTCCAAATTGTTGACTTCTTGCTTTGTTTAAAACTATCAAATTACATTATCTGTGTTTCAATTAAAATCAACTGCAGAGGATTGGGACAATTGTCACTTGAAAGAAATGCAGTATGCTCCTGTTTTTCTTCTTAAATATCACCTCTCTACAGTTTTTAAACTACTTGTTTACTAAACAAAACAATAAGAAGAGACTACAGAAAAGCCTTGTGATAAGGCCATAAGGGGACTGCTCTCATGATTCCTATTGAAACAAAAAACAAATCTACTAGAGTTTTTTGTCGTAGGAAATTTTTAACGAAGGACCGCAGCATAATCTGTAAATTTAAACTGGTATGCAAAAGGTTATTGACATTAAAATAGCAAATTATTGTCAAACCTATTTGCAAATTTAAAAATTTACAGCATTTAACCTCATAACAACAATTTGAACCTTAATTTTGCAAATTTGACAGATCTGAGGTCACCAGGACGCTCCACATATCTGATCATTAATTACCAATCAGATAATGCAAAAACCATAAATATCAGCATTTGCTACCAGTTGTTGAATTAAATTAAAGCAACTTCTAAGAAAAAGTATTAAACCCAAATTTATTGATCAAGTTACGTTCTAAACAGCTATAAAAGTTCGCCAATCAGCCACCTCAGACCCAAATGACATGGGTCACAAAGATTGAATCTATAGCAAAAGAGTCCCATAAGGGTGCAAAACAAAAAGCTAAACCCTATGATACTCATTCTGGCAACTAAGCAACAGGGAGCTCACCACAGTCGCTGATAAAGACTTTCTTCTTGGGGCGGTCTCCTCTATCAGTCTCTTGAGATTCTATCATCTTCACCACATCCATTCCTTCTATTACTTGACCAAACACCACATGCCTCTGATCCAACCATGGTGTCTAAAAAGGAAAGAACAGAACAAATAATAAACATCAGCATATAAGAAGTAAATCAAGATACAACTAAATAACATTCCGAAAAATATATATAAAAAGAAGATTTGTGAATGTCTGTGCAAAAATTCAAAACAATGCATAACCTTGTCAGATAAATCTTTCAAGCCCACTAAAAAATATTGAGTGTACCCCTCTCCTAATTTGGTTTCCACATCAAGATTCAACATTGAATCTTCTTCAGGTTATGTGAGGTCACAAGGCTTTACCCTCGATTTGTCTTTAGTCACTCAATTCGATTTATCAGATTTTAGTTAGTAAACTTTAATATAATTGATCATCTCTCTATATTAAATTAAATGGCACAAAATATAAAATAATCCCTCATATAATTGAGTTATTCAATACTCAAGTATAGCATGTAAAATAAATATATCTGACTTTTAGGGTTATTCCATACCCTGAACAGGATGACGATCTTAATGAATAGGATTAACGGATAATGCAGGTTTAGAAGCTAACTATTTGAAAGAGTAGTTTATCATTTGTATTTTATTTGAATTTAAAATGAACAAGATGACCTGATATGGGTAAGATTATTCCAGAGAGCAAAATCCAAGCGATCAAAATTAGTATTAGGTACAGGCTGCCATGAAATTGACCTGTATTCTTTTCAATGTTCTACAGAATTTTCTTATATTTCATTTCAAAAATATTGCCGCGGTTTTGAAGTGCAGGATTCCCTAAAATATGACACCCTAAGTTGGTAATATACTAATAATGATACTTTGTAGGTGCAGCTAAAACAACTGTCATAGTAGAAATTGAAAGAATATAAGGTTAAATAGCAAAGGCGAATTAAACGAGAGGTTTAAACCTTAGGATTACCTACCTCTTCTCTCGCACCATACTACAACTGATATATAATATAATGGCCCTTTGTCTAGTGGAACTATGTTGTACCAGTAATTTTACATTTTAGTGCACGTACCTTGACAGTGCAGATGAAAAATTGGCTTCCATTTGTGTTGGGTCCCGCATTAGCCATACTGACAATACCAGGTCCAAGATGTGCCACTACAGTATTGAAAAAAGGAAAAAAGGAAAAAAGAAAAAGAATAATGTCATTGTAACCACCACCCTAACTGTTGAATTTCCAAAACTAAAAATTACCAAAGAGGCAACAGTGAATGCATACATTTGAAATTTTCGTCCTTAAAGTTTTGCCCATATATACTTTTTCCTCCAGTGCCCTGAAATCAATAGACATTTCCAATTATCGCAGACAATGATTTCGAAGTGGTTTTGCATCTCGTTTGGTGCCGTACTTCCATTTTGTACAAGACCTATTTCCTATTTGTAGGTTAATGAAGCTTTAAACAGTTGATCAAGGATAACCGAACATTTAGTATCACTAATTCATAGTAACATCAATAGCACCAAAGATATTGTCATGCACAAGTACCTCAAGGCTCAGGCTTCAATATCTACTTCCCTGTGTGTGTTTTATAAGAAAGAAGTATTGAAAGAAAACATACATTTCCCTTGTCAAAATCTCCTCCTTGAATCATGAAATCTTTTATGACACGATGGAAGAAGGATCCCTTATAGCCAAAACCCTTTTCCCCTGAAGCAAATACAACATGATAATAGAAAAATCAATCATAAAAGATGGACTAGAAGATTACAAAGAAAGAGGTGTTAACTCCAGATGTGTCATGATTCTGGTCCTGTTTCAATTCAGACCTGTATGAACTGTGATATAACTTTGATTTTGCATTACATATTTGTTTGTGCTTTAGTAATTGGTGTGGTTTATTTGCACCACAAGGGATTGCGGATGCGGATTGTACTACAGCTTAATTAAGAATCCATTGTTAATTAAGATATAATACAATAAGATCATGGGCACAAACCAGTAGCTATGATCCATAATCTTACATTGGAATACAAAGTATTATTTGAATTTACTTTCAATTGCGCGAACTGAAAAGTATAATTTATGCCTAAATTTGATTAATGTCAGACTTTGAAAAGATTTAGGCCAATTAAGTTAAACTACATATAAACAAATCAGTAGCAATGTTTCGGTGAACTTAGTTGCTCATCTCAGGGAACCAGCATGGTAAAATGAATTTTTTTTTTCTATTGGTTTTTTTAGTATTTATATGCACTAGGACTAATTAAATTCCATTTGACAATTAATGGTTTAACTAAGACCCAATTGCACTATAAAGATCAATCCAGGGATTAGTAGCTTAAAGCCTTAAACAGAGATCATTTGTTTCCCATTTGGGGCTAATTTCTGATTTGACAGAACCAGTATGATACAACCTTAACTTCAATTAAAATATTGTATTTTTTTCCCTTATTTCAGTGTCTAATTCCACAATTGTGTTTCATGTATACATCGGTTAACTGAAGGCCATAAAGTACGATAGTTTGGACATCACTGAAGTTAAGGTCCAATTGAACATTTAAATTGAAGGAAAAACTACACGACACGAAGGCATGGTACCTGTGCAGAGTGCACGGAAATTCTCAACTGTCTGGGGCACATCTTCACCATACAAACCAATCACAATCCTTCCCACTGTTGTCGCATTTGCGATACCCATACTTATGTCAAAGTACACCTTACTTGTTACCTTTGATTGCAAAGGTGCTACCTGTTTAGCCTAGAAATCACAAAAAATCAGATTCAATTGAATTTAAATAAGGTTCAATTTAAACAATGTTCCACCAGGTTTTATCCATCATCTAAATTATGCCGCCATATTTATATAACAAACTTGTTTATCTGGGATGCATCTCAAGAAATTATACTCCAAGTCTATTATTATTAGATATGTTCCTAAAACCAAACAAAATGCCAATGGAACTCAGAAACAACTACAACTATAATGTAAGATAGACTCCAAATAAGATATAACTCAGACAACAATAATTTGATCAGATTAACTAGGCAAATTTTGAAGAGGCTTTCCCGCCTGACAGTTGTAATTACTAGGTGGTTTTCAGATATCTAGTTGGATAAATTCCTAGAAACTGCATACAAAACATCTTGTAATGAAGTATCCCCAAAGTATAACTTATGTACAAAGTTAAGTTAGAACCGGATAACAATTAGGGGCAGTTTGTACCATATTTTGAATGGATTTAAATACCGCAAGTTTAATAATTTTGTCAAATGCAGTTTTAATGGAAACTCAACCTAGATTATCAGATTCAATCAGATAACAGTTCGGTTCAAATTTGTGTCATATTTCATGGAGTACCAGAAACTTTAACTGATTTCCTCGGATACAGTTTTAAAAGAAACTGAACCTACATAATCAATGCCATAAAACAACAGTTGAACAAAACAAATCTGAGTTTTCAGTATAAACTACACCTATACTGTATATATGTGAATTGTGCTTTGTTCCAAAATAAACATCAAGGAAAAACTAAGGACAAACTTCATCATTGCAAACTTCAGTCCCGGCTAAACTAGCACTTAAATTAGCACAATTATACTGTAACCTAAATTACAACAACAAAAAAATAAAACAAGACTATGCTCTATTCTCTTCGTAAAGAAAAATGTGAGCTTGTATGTTAGAATAATAAACTGACATTTTTAGTTGAAGATATAAATTAAATACTCTGCAACTTGAAGCAAAGTACAACACGTTCTCACTTCAACTGACAAGATAAATTTCACTAACATCCCTAAAATACTGGATACACTAATGTGATGGATGTAAATGATTTTCTTTAAAGATTATTATTATTTAGCCAAAAGGTCTCTAGAAGCAATTTATGCCCCAAATATAAACCCTAAACCCACTATTTGTACTTTTTTAACATAAAAAAATATAAAAACGAGCTAGATAACCTCAGCATCAGCACGAGGAGAGACAGTACAGTGGACCCTACCGAACCTCTTCCTAGCAAATGGAAAGGTGGAAATGGCGAGAAAAGGAGCAGATGAGGAGAAAGCTGGAGTAGAGAGAGCGTTTCTCTGCTGAACGGAGCTCGGATTCACACTAGACCTCGCCAGGCGAGCTTGCACGGTCATGGTCCCTCCACCAGTACTAACAGCTGGTCGCACACTCGCCTGTCACGATGAAATAGATAGGGTTAGAACAGAGAAAAGAAAGAGGGATTCAAGAGCTAAAGTACTCGGTACAAGCAGAGCGATAGAGTGAGAGACATTACGAGAGAGGAGAGAGACGCCGCCATTGCTGAGCAAGACGAGAGTGTTGAAAGCGGAGAGGAAGAACCAGACGAAGAGAGGAATGTGATAAAGGATTTGGGGATAGAGATACTTTAAAGAGGGGCGCTGCTATAGTGCTCCAACATATCATCATGTGACAAATGAGGCGTAGGAAATCTTAACTAGCGTTTTGTAGGAAGGGGATTCTCTGCCGCGGAAACGTCCGTAATTTTCTGCGCTGTATACTAACGAACGATTCAGATTTGATTCAGGGGGTCTGATATTATAAAGTTTAGCTTGCACGAATATCGATGCAAATCAAAGGCTGAGATTTACCGTGCAGCACGCACAGTGTTTGTGCTGCGCGGTAGAAAATCTGGTTTGCTATTTGTCATATGTGATGAATAAGATAGAAGCAAGAAATTTATTATCGAAAATTTTAGGATAATTTTTCTTAGATATCACATTTAATATCGACTATCAGTAATTCTGTACATTTAGTTGAGTTACAATACACATTATTTGAGTTATTATGCGTGTTATTTCATTTATTTTTATATTGAAAAAATATTATGCATGTTAACAAAATAATGTGCATAATAACTAAAATAGCAAGCAGAACTATTTCAGTACAAAAAATAACATGCATACCTATTTCAGTACAATAAATAACATGATGATATGTTTACCACCCATATGTTAAGTAACCAAATTAAAAATGCTTATCCTAGAAGGATAAGATGCTTTGTGATGTTTTCTTCAATTGTTTTCATTCATAAATGAAGTAAACATTGAAGAAAACACTACAAAACATTTTATCATACTCGAGAAGTGTTTCTGATCCAATTACTTTATTTTGGATGGAAACAATTCAAGAAAACATCACAAAACATTTTATCCTACTATGAGAAGTATTTTCTATCTAGTTACTTCATCTATGGATGATAAACATTGAAGAAAACACCACGAAGCATCTTATCCTGCTACTAGAATTATTTCTAATCAGATTACTTCATTTATGGGTGGTAACCATTCAAAAAACACCACAAAACATCTTATCATGTTACGAGAAGTGTTTCTGATATGTTTACTTCATTTATTGGTGGTAACCATTCAAGAAAACACTACAAAGCACCTTATCCTACTACGAGAAGTGTTTCTGATCAAGATAAGATGTTTTATGGTGTTTTCTTGAATGTTTACCACTCATAGATGAAATAAACGGAATAAAAACACTTCTCCTAGTATGATAAGATGCTTTGTGATGTTTTCTTGAATTGTTTCCACCCATAAATGAAGTAAACATTGAAAAAAAATCACCACAAAGTATTTTATCATACTACGAGAAGAGTTTCTGATCAAATTACTTCATTTTGGATGGAAACAATTCAAGAAAACACCACAAAGCATCTAATCCTATTAGGACAAGTGTTTTATATCCAATTACTTCATCTATGGACGGTAAACATTCAAGAAAACATCACAAATAATTTTATCCTACTAGGAGAAGTGTTTTTTTTATCCGGTTACTTTATCTATGGGTGGTAAATATTGAAGAAAACACCACAAAGTGCGGGCTGCGCAAGCGGTACCAAATCCATTTTTTCTGGTTTATTGCTTTTATAATGAAAAGTCTCATTTTTTTGTTACTTCTACAATTATTTTTTACCCATTGGGTAGGATTTTGGTCGCCCAAGCCTTTATTTGTTAAGGAGACAGTTTCTCATTTCGAATCTGTCAAATGAGAATTTTGATCAAATCACACACCAAAATATTTGCGATATTATTAGGATGACTTTTTAAATCTTATCTTGCTACGAGAAGTGTTTCAAAACAGATTGCTTCATTTATGGGTGGTAACCTTTAAAGAGAACTCCAAACCGAAAGAAACCACCACGAATAAGCATAGAATATCACTTTAAGTGCTTCATGTTTAATTACTTCATTTATAGGTGGTCTATATTCAGGAAAACACCACATAGCAGTTTATCCTACTACGAGACGTGTTTCTGATCAAGTTACTTCATCTATGGATGGTAAACATTCAAGAAAACACCACAAAGCATCTTGTCATGCTACAAGAAGTATTTCTGATATGATTACTTCATTTATGGATGGAAACCATTTAATAAAACACTACAAAGCATCTTATCATGCTACGAGAAGTGTTTCTGATTAGATTACTTCATTTATGGGAGGTAACATTTAAAGAGAACACCAGACCTTTCAGGAAACTATCACGAAGAAGTGTAGAATATCACTCTAAGCGATTCATGACTGATTACATCATTTATGGGTGGTAACCATTCAAGAAAACACTACAAAGCATCTTATCCTACCACGAGAAGTGTATCTAATCCGATTACTTCATTTATGAGTGGAAACAATTCAAGAAAACATCACAAAGCATCTTATCCTACTAGGACCAGTGTTTTTTATTTGATTTCTTCATCTATGGATGGTAAACATTCAACA
>CAXKVX010004268.1:0-22411 GCA_964058865.1 Eleocharis quinqueflora
CTCATTACCTGGGATATTAGCGGGGGATTTCAACCTCGTACGTTGGCTCATTTATAGGTCATCTTACAGGGGCTTCGGCCTCATGGACCAATTCAATGACTTCGTTCGACTTGCGGGCTTAATTGATGTTGAGTTGCGCAACAAGGAATTTACTTGGTCCAACAAGAGACCGGTTCCTACTCTATCTAAGTTGGATCGAATCATGGTCTCACCCGAATGGCAACGATCTTCCCTATTCTAACTCTGACTGCAGGCGAAATGCTCATTTCAGATCATGTGCCTTTACTTCTTCAGGGCAGGCAGCATCACAATATACGTAGAGAAGGAAGGTTTGAGTTGTTTTGGTTAAAGTATGTAGAGGTGGCAGGCTTGGTACAATCACTGTGGCAGTCTCATCCCCAACACCAGTCAGACCCCATGCGACTCTTTCAGTAGAGGACAAGCCAACTGCACAACTCGCTGCAGGGGTGGCACAGGAAGAGGTTCTCATATATGGAACTTCCGTTGAAAAATTTGCAAGGAAGCCATCTTCTTTTTTGATCGAATTAAGGAAAAACGGGTCCTCACTACACATGAATTCCAATTACGCATCCTGATTAAAGAAAAGGCATATCACATGGCAAACAACATCGAAATCCGATGGATGCAGAGGTCGCGTTGCAAATGGCTTCGAGAAGGCGATCAAAATACGAGGTTTTTCCATGCGTTCGCATAGGCCCGAGCAACAAAAAACGCCATCACAAGCATATCCTACAATCACAGCCTTCACACCACTTCAACGAGCATCTCATGGGCCATCACAAACCATATGAAAGACATGCTGGGGTTTGAAAACCCAAGCACACACTTCGACCCAACAGTGCTCTATCCAGACCCGACCCCCATGAATGACATAGCAGAACCATTTACATGGTCGGAGATTGAAAAAGCAGTGAGGCAGTTATCAAGAAATAAAGCTTCTGGGCCCGATGGGCTGCCGACTGAGTTCCTACAGCAGTATTGGCCGAGCCTACGACCAAATGTGTTATGTTTGCTACATAGATTCTACGACATGGACATGGGTCTCAATTTGGCCTCGCTTAACAAGGCCAATATAGTCATGATCCCAAAAGAGGAGAACTCACAGAGGGTAACGGACTACCGCCCAATCAGCATTATCAACCTATTGCCTAAGCTACTGTCAAAAATTCTTTCGAATAGGCTGAGATGCAAACTGCCCGATCTAATTGACCCCAACCAAACAACGTTTGTGCAGGGTCGACATATTTCGGACAATTTCCTTGCCTTAAGGGAGATTTTACATGAGGTCCAAAAATCTCACAATCAAGGAGTCTTTCTCAAGATTGACTTTTCAAAGGCATTCGACACGATTAATTGAGATTTTTTGTACACCGTCATGCACGCACGTGGCTTCCCGAACCGTTGGATATCCTGGATACGTTCAATTCTTACTTCATCATCTTCAAGGGTTATAGTGAATAGGGTAGGGGGAGAGTACTTTCAACACAAGATGGGACTTAGACAGGGGGACCCTCTGTCCCCCATGTTATTTATCCTGGGAGTTGACACATTACAGAGGATGTTGCACCTTAATGAGAATCTGTTCAATACGCAAATCTCACCTAGGATCTGTAGAACAGTGTATGGCCTCCAATACGCCGATGACACGGCCTTGATCTCAACAACCGATGACATGACTCTGGCAACGCTCAAAATCACTCTCCGAATCTTTGCAAACATCTCTGGATTGCACATCAACATTGCCAAGTGTTCCTTTGTCCCTATAAACCTCACACCTGCCCATGCGCATAGGGTTCAAGGCATCCTAGTTTGTAAGCAAGCTTCCTTACCTTGCACGTACTTAGGGATGCCATTATCAGTGGAAAGGCCGCACATGAGAGATTTCCTCCCCCTCATCGAAAAGGTGGAGAGAAGACTGCAAGGATGGCGAGGGAAACTAATTTCGCGGGGTGGGCATTTACAGCTCATCAAATCGGTATTGTCATCCATTCTAATTTACTTTATGTGTTGCTTTAAGCTCCTTGCATGGGTGGTAAACCGTTTGAACAGGATCAGCAGTGACTTTTTATGGGCCAAGAACGACCAAGCACGAGGAGTTCATCTCCTAAACTGGGCAATGGTGTGTATGTCCAACCAAGAGGGTGGCTTGGGGATAAAAAACTTACGAATACAAAATCAGACCTTGCTGCTAAGGTGGTGGTGGAAGGCATACAGCCATACACAACACCAAATAGCCTTTGGACTGCCACAATTATCACTTTGTACTGGTCGGGCACGTACGCTATGGGACCGTCGTTCTGGAGAAAGAATGGTTCCTTTTTCTGGCGGTCTCTCGGCTCAATGCTGAACATGTTTAAATGGAGCACACAATGGCTGATCAGCTCGGGACAATCAATATCGTTCTGGTTTGACAACTGGTCAAGGTATCCGTTGAGGAGCCACGGCCGCCCTTCAGTTCATACAGTCAATCCCAGGATTTCTCTTCGGGATGCAATTCCTATCCTACAGTCACTGCTGCCGCCTGAATCACAACAACAACACACGGAGAGGGCTGCAGTTTGCATAGCTAGGCATATCGCACAGTCGGAGGAAGAGGACAGCATTGTATGGAGGTAGTCTTCGACGGGATCATATTCCTCAAAATCTCTATATGAAGTCCTCATCTCAGCAGAACATGCCAGGCAAGCATGGTCTTGGATCTGGTCCACAAAAGCACCACCGGCAGTCAAGGTTTTCGCCTGTATGTTTTTTCAAAACAGACTACTAATGCACGATGTCATGAGAAAAAGGCGGATGGCATGTAATCTGACATGTGTCATGTGTTATAATTGCCATGTGGAATCAGCTGACCATCTTTTCTTGCTGTGCCCATATGCGGTCGAGGTTTGGTTCCATTTACACCAGACACGGCTATACAGGACGGTCAGATCAGGGTAACGACTCATAGTGCAAGAGATGATACAAAACACGAGAGAAGAGATGTCACAGACAGGGGATATGAAGAGCTGGCAGACTTTAATTCTGGCCATGCTTTGGGCTCTTTGGAAGGAGCGTAATTTCAGAATTTTTGAGCCTCAGGGTAGCAGGCATACGGCGGGGCAGCTGGCAAATATGGCACGTCATGATGCATTGCTGTTGAGAAGGTGGGGAAGGGGGGATCGTACATGGGCCAATCATTGCTGATCGGGCTAGGTACAAGGTAGAATGATGGGTAGACTGAGGTGCAGGCTAGGCTAAATTGCGTTTAGTTAGTTGGCACCAGTGGTGCTGCAGCATGATGTACATGGATGTAATTGTTTATCTAATATACCACCTTGGCAGCTTCTGCCAGGTTTTTCAAAAAAAAGAGAAATTAAGAAAGAAAGAGGGTGGAGTACTGCCAACTGAGCTGCTGTCGAATGTAAAAAAATTTGGAATATCGTTGTGTTTTTTCAAGTTTGTCTACATTCTCTGATATGCATTTCTAGTTGTCAGCATTAATGAGTACCACATCTCCTACTGATAGGCGATATCACCATCTCATCAGATTGAATTAGTAAATTATTTCATGAAAATATAATAGAGTATTTAGAGTTGTGTCGGTTAATTTAGTTGATTTCAAATTGTTTTTCTATTCCAAATTTGTTGATCCAAATTTGTTATATAACAATAATAATAATCGTAACAGATATGAAGAATAAAATGTTTTTTTAAGCATTGTTATAAACTTTCTAAATGATAACGATCATTTTCTTTGACCGTCCAAATTATTTATCTGTCTGTTAATAACGAAACGAATCGCGCAACAGTTTGATATTTTGTTTGCTTAACAAACGATTGACGAAAAAATGCACTTACGTGTTATAACGAAGCGGAAACGAATGAATGGAGGATATTGTGTGCCTGTTGTGCACGTTAGACATGCATAATCGAGACTATGATAGTGGATACATTTCTCCATTACTAACGCCTCTTAAAGGCTTTTTTTGTGTTCACTAAAAATTGAATCCATAAATTCATAAAAAATATTCTAATTAACTACTGCTACACTACTAACAACTAAAAGTCATTTTTAGTGGGCCCCCATTTTTTCTTAAGTTTGTTCAAGAAACACTGTATTGGGCCGCATTTCCCAAGTTTGGATTTTGGGACCTGTAGGGCCACAATAAAAGAGAACAATTTTAGTAGTACTTTTTTTTTGGTATTTTAGCCAGCCTAATTTTTCACTGTTGATATTTCTGTGATCAGAGAAAATTTCAAAGGTTTGCAACAAATAATTAATAAGCAATTCAAAACGTAACTCCAAATTAATCAAACTAGCTAGCATACACCAAATCCATGTATACATACATAGTCAGAAAACCAATGATTCACACCGGAAAATGCAATTCAGTAACTATTTTTGTTTTGAGAAAAAAAAAAAAACTGAAGATCTTTGCCCTCATTTTATTCAATGAATATAAATTCAACTTCAATAGGAAAAAAGGTTCCGGACCCTTATGAAATGTAGGGGTCCTAAAAACAAAGAAATCCAAAGAAATGAAAAGGCAAAAGAAGAAGCAGATTACATTTAATCCAAAACATACAAAAAAAAAATCTTCCTGCAAGATATCGATTCCTTATATTACGAGTGTTCTTCTTGTTCTTCCTGCAATTCAGTAACTTAACATATATATTCAACGAATAATTAAATGGTACATGTAAATCTCACTGACATAAAATCGCATAGATCAAGATGACAAATTTAATTCACTAGCTAGTAACCGAAGAATATGAACAACAACACGCTTGCGAAACTTGACAGCCCGATCCGCATGGAGTTGTATGGCACAGAAGCGTCGTTGGGAGGAGCTAAAAAATGTACAATTTTAGTAAAATTTTGATCATGATAACGCTCAACTGAAATAACAAGACTTAAACGCGTTGATTGGAAAAAATAACAACAGTGTATGAGATTCTGAGTAGCAATTCAAGTTTTCCTCAAGAGTTATTTACTGATTCTAATTTCCAGGAATATGCTCCAAGGCAAATAAGGCGACTTGAATTCAAATTATCTTTGATGTTGTTTAGAAATTGTGAAATTTAAATGCTTTATAAAATAGTAGAAACAATTGCAGGATACATACGAGGTGATGAGAAGACACCAACAGGAGGAGATAGAAATGGCAATAATGGAGATCCAGGCGAGAAAGGCGAAGAAGGAGCTGCAAAATATTTATACACATTAGTGAAATATAGAAGAATAACAGACATATTTAAAAACTAGCATTTTATACAATCTGAAATAGATACTGAATTTACCATTAATAGTAAGATCCACACTCAGCACTAGTTAACAACACTATAGAAAATATTTTTGGTACCTGCACTACAAACGTCTGTCGCGTTTTTGGCAATGCCACACTCGACCAAGAGATCTGAAATTTGTGTACCGTTCAGACCAAGTGTGCCGGCTGCGCTTCCGCCATTGACGACTAGGCAAAGACAGTCTTTTTGAGTGTCATATACATTTTTCAGAGCATTACAACAGTTAGTCTCCGCGGTGCCACCTTGGCACATCAACAATTGAGTGATGCATGTTAAGTTGGTTGAAGGTGGAGGTGGAGAGGCGCCGGTGCTAGTCTCTATTATCGTCACTAGCACCAATAAGAAGAGCACAATTGATCTTTTGTGCTCCATGATATCTCTTAATTAGATATTGATTCTTTACTTTTTGTATTTGTGCAACTGATAGATAATTGACTGAGATTTATATGAAAAACAGGAGAGGTTTAACAGAGGAAAAAAGGAAATTATTTTCCCTGGACACGGTGCACAGATCAATAGTCACTTAAATATCAAGTCAACGTGGTCCATAGAGCATGAAAATTTAGGGAATAATTAATTAAATTTTGGGTCATAAATTTCTATATTGCTTGACATGTCCAGGTAGTAAGATTAAGATTTAAGAAGCTGTGAAGCAATCCAGTATAGATGTTTACAGTTGGATTAGTTATTAAATCCAGGGAGAAATGTAGAATAATTTAAATGGAGCACAGCTCAAGGGCTTTTAGCTTAAAAATTGTAAGTGAAAAGATTTAATTATTGGCCGTTGGTATATGACTTTTTCTTAATATGAAGTCTTCTTCGTTTGACGTGCATTTAATGAAAATATAAAATAAGACGCAGCATGAAGATAGTGTGAGCATATGTCAAATTTTAACAAAATTCAGTTCTGAGTCGTCACTTGTAAGAACATATGAATCTTTTCAGTGATGTGTAATACTGAGATGTCTTTGGTTACATTCTATAATAGTTAATATTCTTAATTATAGACAACAATTTCATTAGTTGAATACGTTCGAGTTCCATTGATTTGCTTATTGGGCTTGAATTTTGGGCATTAGCTGAACCCATTGAACTCTGTAGCAAGAGAGATTTGAGGTTGTATTTCCTTATTGCTGAGGCATGAAAGTCTCTGTAGCTATAGCTTGAAGCATTTCAGGGCTTGAAAATTGAAGAGGCAATTGCATTGGACTGGGATAATTAGGCAGTTTGTTACCATTAAAAGTTGAAATCCCAATTTAGTTACAAACGGGTTGTGCTGTTTATTATCAGTTCAATTCTACTGTAACACTTATGTTGGTTGTTTATTCACTTGTTAGTTCTTTTCTAAATAACTCCATTTTGAGATTTTCCTAGGCACAAATAATGATGCTTTTTCGCCATCTCATAGATAGGTTTATCCTTTGCAATTTTGCATATACATGCTTGTTTAATGTCACAGTTACGATTAAATTTCTGACAGAATTGGCCAATTCGGTTTGAAAAGGAAGGATTAAAAGTAAAATCTCTTGATTTTATTAATAACCATCTCTGTTCGCTCTCCTGTTTATAAAAAAAAAGAGTTGAGGCTTATGCATGATGAGTTTTAACTTTAGTATTTTCATTAAACATTTATGTTGGATTTCTTACGACCTAATGGTCAATAGTTGTACCAACTGGTACGCCAATCTTCAAATTCGATCATTTATGACCTGATGATATCATCAGACCAAATATATCTTAGTATATCATTATCCAAATAAACAAGTTATCCTCAAAACAAGATATGGTACTTTTTCCCAATTCTAACGGTTCAATAGTACTCTTTGTCAATCGACCCTTCCCATTTGTGCAAGCTCATACTTTAGTTAAAACTCCTCGTGTCGTAAGAAATCCAACATAAATGTTTAATAAGAATACTAAAGTTAAATCTCATCATGCATAAGCCTCAGCACAAAGGGTCAGACCTACCCTTTGTGCTGAGACTTACAACTTGAAAATGTTTTGTTTTGTTTCTTTCATTATTGTGCTTGTCTTGACTTGTTCTAGACTTCATCAATGATCAATTGTACATGTATGATCTGCATACACATAACTAAACTTGTGAAAATGTTAGTCCAATGTTGATTTTGTAAATTGTCAAACAAGTTGAGCTAAACCCAATATATTTAACAAAGAGCGTTATCAATAATCACGCCCCTGACTGTTCATCTCGATGATATGCATGTTGCAACTAACAATAGCGTCCCTAAGTGATTTCTAATACTGGAAATCCTCTGAAGGCTCTAGGGATCTGAAAACTATTAAGGGACACAAGTAACAATAGCACTTCTAATAAAATTATAAAAAAAAGACTGTTTGGAGATCAGATAGGGGATCAGACATGGATCTATGCAATGCCTTCTACCACTACACTACTAGTAATATTATTTCTATTATTATTATTTTCAATATTATTAGTATTATCATCATTATCATCATTAAGACAGAGACCAAAATCTCATTAGAAGAGCGAATAACAATAACATCTCTAATTTCAGAGGCTGATGACTGGGTCTTGTAGGAGAAACTCGAAAAAATTTGATAAAAAGAAATTTTGGGGGCGCTATTTTTACTTGTGCTCCTGAATTTTTCTTCCACTGACAGAGAGTCCCGCATGAAATTCAACAGGAAATTAAGAAAATGGAAGAAAATAATGAAAAAGTTAGAGGTGCTATTTATAATAGCGTCCAATGTTATTATTGAATTTCTTTAGGGTATTAAGCCATTAATGTTAATTGGGTCCGCTTTTGGACCATCTATGAAAAAGTTTCCAAGTTAGTCAGTTCCCTCTGGACTTCTATTTACCACAATCTTTTTATTGCAACAAAATTAAACAGGACAAATGTGACCAGAAAATTCCAAATCGAACCTCTTCTTCATGGCTATCAGCTTTACCAGTATCTCGATACCCAACTACCTACTCCTCATATCTAAACTGACATCAGCAAGATTAGTTGATCCTCGACTGGTTCTGTTCATCTCTAATGGAGCCTATTTAAGGACAAGTTATCAATTGTGCCACCTCTCGAGATCTGTGGGACTCTCTCAAATTCACCTTTTGTGCCACCTGTAGAGCTCGACTAGCTGAACTTCGTCGTCAACTTCAAAATACCACAAAAGGATGCATGTCTTGTGCTGATTTTGATCAGAAAAATGCGTTCAATCTCTGATGAACTTTCTTTTATTGGTTTTCCTGTCAATGGAAGTGCTTCAGATCTTGAGTGGTGTTGGCCCTGATTTCAATTCCTTTGTAGTTGCTGCTACCACTAGATTTGAATTTTTGAAGCCCTCGAACTTTCTGAACTACACGTCATGCTTCTGGTCTATGCTACTCGAATACTATATGGTACATTGTCGCATTGAGATACGTATCTGATACTTGGATATACAGTGTTCTTAATTTGGAATACATATTCGATAAGTCACGTAGCGTATTTGTGATATGGCATATTGAGATTGTTGTATTCAATTATTTTATTCACTTCGACTAACAAATTCGATCTTCGATACGTTTCGAAATTTTATGTGACAATCAGATCTGGTAAAACCGATGATATTTTTTGTTATATTACTAGAAAAATGAGTGAAACATAAAGTATGAAGGAGATTCGAAATTAAAACAAACCACACTATTAATTTTTTTATTAATTTGTTTATTAAATTATAATATTTTTAATTAATTTTTTAATTAAAATTTAATATATATAAAAGCATTCGTATTTAAGAAGTTTTTAAATGACCATATTGCCGTACATATATCGTATCTGATATGATACTCGCACACGTACTCGTACAACACAGCTTCAAACCCATGAAGCTCTTCTCCTTGCTCAAACTAATACCGGGTCGAGCTCCCTTCAATTCAAAACCCATCTGGTTTCTACTCCAATCCGAGACCTTATAACCCGAAATCCAATAAGCAATTTGCAGGCCCAACTAACAGAAATTTTCGACCCAACTTTTTCTTTTCCAAGCCCAAGACACAATTACCCTCAGGCCTCAGCAGAAAACCTTCTTACCTCGTGGTCCAATTCTTCCTACACCTCAGCACAGTATTTTTTTTCTCTAACCAATCTGCTCCTCCACATATCCAAATATTTGCCATTTATTATAAAAAAGGTCATGCTGGTCGTGTTTGTTTCGAAGTACAAAGTACAAACGATGTGATGCTCGTTACTTTGATCCACCTGCCTTTGGGGTCTGATGGTCTATCGCGCAGAATGAGGTTCGGGGGTCTGGTTGTTTGGAGAGGAATGAGGAAACGAAATCCTCTGTGGAACAAAAAGTTTCGCAGGAAGAGAACTTTTGATCACAGTCGTTGAATTACAGATTAATTGTCTAGATTAACAACATAAAAAATCTTTCTGAATCATATCGTTGACGGTCGAACGTTAATCTTTAATCCGACGACTCAGATTGAACTCCGCTCTTTGCGGAGAAATGAGGTGAAGCCGGGAAGCTTTTGGTAGTTTGGGCCTAATTGTAGCGGGCTTCGGGTTGTTAAATTAATGGATCTTTTTGGATCCATTAGTTAACCCGTTTGAATTTATAAATTAACTAATTTGGGCTGTTAAATTTGAATGTATTTATGTATGGTGCTTTCAGTATTTGTATTTGTGACACTTGAATAGGCTTAGCTAGGTCTATGGGGCTATTTTTCCTACACTACAATGTCAAATTGGTTTTTATTGATTTGGTTTTTACCACCAAGCACCATGCTAGTGTTTGAAACTATATTTAAAGAAGTGTCTTCTGATATGATTTTTTGTCATCATATATTAAGTAAAGCAGTATGAACTATATAATATTCCTAAAAGTTCTCTCAGGTATATCATTCAAAAAATCTTCATTTGTTGTGGTTCTTCATTTCAAATGGCTCTTGGGGGTTTGACCATGTGTCTCTAAAAATAATCCTATAGTTCAATTTCTTTAGTTTGCATTAATGAAGTAATGAACTATCACATACCAGAAAACTCAATGGGGGTAATAAATGGGAGGAGGCATTTTGGTTGTTAGTTATTAATGTTGCATTGTGCACACATATATCTAATTAAAATACAAAATTAGTACACCAATCTAAAATATTAGAAACATTTTTATATCATCTTAACATCTTTGTATACCCACTACCCAACAAAAAAGAAAAATCAAATAATTTTATAAAATTTCGTCCTGTATTTGTCCGACATAGAAACGTTGCTTCACAACTCTTTCTCTCACTGATTTGTGATTATAGTGTGTTGGTCAACTGCATTAAGCAGCAAATTCAAAGGGGTAGGGAAAAGAATCTTAGGTGCATCACAGAAAAACATACCACCTTGCCTAACCCCCTCCCTTGCCAATGAGTTTTTTTTAATTTATATAATAATTATATTATATTATGCACTAATAGATATTTTTATTACTTCTAAGGGTTTTTTGTTTCAAACAATAATCATCTTGCAAAGAAATAATTTCATGAGACAATTATATAACTTAATATTCATTTTTAGTAATGATCCATACATTTTACATCTTTGAGAAGTTTGTATCGTACCTAAATTATAAATCATTAACAATTTTAATATCTGAGAGCTGGTTTGGGATGTTTTGAAGTTGGTGTGGGACTTGGTACGATAAGTGAGCAGTGAATACGCATGTGAGACAATGTGGAGATGTTTCTTCCTTCCATGCATATAATTATTTAATTATACGTGTATTATATTATATATAATGTCTATATACGTAATGAAATCAGATTATGCTTAACATATGATTGATATAAACTTTTTGGTAGAATGGTAGTAGGTCATTTGAAAGATGCACATGACCCGCTACACAACCAAGAAATTGTAATTGCTTTTGCAAATCAAGAATAAACCCTAATTTCTGGGCCCTTAGAAAATAAGAGCTTTGTAATGCTGTGCATTCTCTTGGTGTGACCAATCTAATCTAATCTAATATATTTATGTCTCAACAATGGAGTACTGTTCATTTCTACAGTAAAAATGTTGTTCATCATATTTTTAGAATTTCCCTGCCGCACACTGTTTATGGTACAGTGAATTTACTGTTCATCATATTTTTTCCGAATTTTAAAAAAAAAATTATTATAATTTTATTATTACAATACGAAAATTTTAAATTTAACTTCTTCGCGCGGAGCGCGAGTCGAAACGCTAGTGTATATATACAACATACCGAGAAATCATTGGATTCTTTTTTCTGATAAATGATTATGCAATTAATTGTTTTCAATTTTTGAAATAACTTCTTAGGGAACATATAATTAATTTTTTGGTACCTGAATATAAATTCTTAGTTATAAAATTTAGGAGCTAAACATATCCCAATCTTTTACCCCTGAATTATGAAATTTAGCTTTCTATATGAAGTAGCTATATTATCATGAGAAGGTGCTTAAAAGCATTAATTTATTCCAATGTTTTCTTTTTCTAAAGTATAGGATATGGTCCGAAGTTTATTAGTATGGAATTAAAAAAAAAAAACAACAACAAAGTACTGAGTTAGCTTTGAAATAAATGTTGGAATTGAGACGTCAAATTTAATAAATAAAATTTATGAATTGCGTGTTATATGATTATTATATCAAGTATTATCATTAATATTACATTGAGTAATATGAGATATGTCATATAAATATGATTAATTAAGGAATGGCGTAATACGTAATTCGCTAAGTTTTGAATATGAATACATATAGAATTAAAGTGAATTAACTATAATTGTTGATAGACCAATTTTAATTAATTTAATTAATATTAGTGTAAAATCTCATGAATCATGTCATAATTCTTATAGATTACGAGATCTTAATAAGATCTCGAAAATAATGTTATGATCTTTAAAGATGGCAATATTTTCCTATGAGTTCAAAAAGATACGGAATATTGTTGCTAACATCTCAAAAAGATATAATATCTTGTAAATATGTTAAGAAGATACATATCTTATCATAATTGTGGAATCTTTTCAAGATATTAAAAACACAGTATTGAAGCAATGGGTCTCCAGAGAATACGAGTATATTAGGTGTGCATGTGTTGCACTTAGGCTCTATTTTGTTATCTTCATTAAAGACAAATATCTTAACTTTCATTCGTGAGTTTGAGGAAAAGAAAAGAGCACTCGTGTCTCCTTAGAAGGACTCGTAAGCGGTCAGTTCTAGACTAAAGGAATGGATAACATAGAGACACATCTAGTGATACTGCTTGTGAGACAATCAAGACCAACACATGATGTCAAGTAAGTAAAGTCGTTTTTGCTATTTAATTATCTTATATCTTATACAAAGATTATTGCAATTGTTTAAAGTAGGATCTTAGTTATTTTTGCCTCAACCTAATAACTTGTACCAACAATAAATACATATTGTACAATTTTACACATTATAAAAGTAATATGAAGGCATGAAGCTGATGACCTATTGATGAAGCACATCCTACAGGAGCACCATACAAACTACTATAATATGCCAAGTATAACATCTAGATTAGTTGAATCAGGGAGGATCATACCGTTGGTAATTAGTAAAAAAACAAATATCAAGAAAAAAAGAAAGAAAAAGTGATGATAGATACATTGCATTTCATCAAAGTCCGCATAAATGATTACTTATAAAGTAAAAGGTTTTTATGTCTTTTGATTCATTTCCTTGGCATCCAACGAACTTGTGCATCAAAATTTCCCTTACCTTTGAAATACAACTCTCATGTTACACAATTATCTAACCTACATCAAAACGCTGATACAACTTAATTAATTACAAGAGCAAAACCCAAATATATAATAGAACACATCAAGGTTGTCATATGCTCAGAGATTTACAGGTGTACATTGACACTTCAACCAAAGAGCACCCAATGAAAAATTAAATTAATTAACCGTGTTGACGTTACAGCTTACAAGCCCCTGCAAATTGCAGAGTCTGAATCTGGTGCTCGTAAAAACCGTGCTTGTTTTTCTGTTTGTCTCGATTCGACTGTCCGATCGTCACGGACGACTGTGATTTGATTCAGGAGTAGATGTTTTGATCGTTAGATGAATTTTGAACGATTCAGATCGAAACAAACAGATATTTACAAGCAGCAGATTCCGTTCCCAAATTGCAATAGAAAATAAAGATAGACAGGTATATATCGACACTTCGAGGAAATTGAGATATGTACTGAGAGAAAGTGGGGGCTTAACTGGAAGCAACCTACGGACAGTCGGATAGTCATATTACTGGTAATATTAATATATCATGTTCATGTTCTCTGTGCAAATAAATAGTTAAATAGTACAGTGCCACAGTGCCAGTATCTTAACATTATTTTAGTGATAAACTGATAATGGCAAGAAGAAGCCAGTAAAGTGATGACGCGGACGGGTACTTCTTATATTTTCGAGGCTCTATAAAAGTAATTCTTTAATTTGCAGTAATTAGTTGATGTGATCACGTTTCACAGTTCAATGGAAAGTAAATGTTAGGCCAATGTTTTCGATTAAATTTGTGCGTAGCCGCATTTAGTATTTTCGTCGCGAATTTAAAATTTACGATTTTTTTAGGAGTTCAAAATGATATTTATTTTTAAAAAATATTATCTTATATCGTCATTTGTACAAAACAATTCAAATACATGATCATTTCTAAAAAACGTCGAAAATATGGTCATTTTTTAATTTTTTTTTCCATGAGAGTTCAGTTACACCTTTTTGGGTGTATGTGACTTCGTCATTGTGTGCCTGTGCAAGCTCCCTGGATGTTACTGTCTGATACTTCAGTTCGATATGTGCACAGATAACTTGATAAGTCATACGTTCTTCATGGGCAGGTCTGAGTTCAACCTCCGAGAACTTTTTTAGGATTTTTTAAGTTTATTATGTGTTTGTTTGTAGGTGTTTGTATTGTAAATCCACGAAAATGAATAAAATAAAAATAACTTGATTCATTCAAAATTACTTTCTTGCACTTGCTTTTAACTTCTAGTTTTCTTCTTTTTATAAATTCACTTTTTTTTGTTAATAATAAAAATTGGAACATGCCGGTTGCTGGCCCAACCCCCTTCCATCGAGTCCGAATCTACTATTGCGATATAACACGCTATATACAATTGATCGTTCAGTTACAATCGATCACGAACGATGAGAATTAGGAGAATTATAATTTTAGAACACGAATATCGATGCAATCGAAAAGTGTGAATGGTGCGCTACATGATATTGGATGAGCAAATACCAGATTCCGTTTCCCCTTCCATCTGTCTAATTGTTCTACAGTTGAGATTATTATACAACAATAATATTAAAATCAGAAATATATTTTGGTATCATCCAATATTAATTCTTCAGAGTTCACGTGATTGGTTGGAAGAATATTAATGAAAATTAATGTTTACATATCTGATTATTGAACCCCACACAACATGTTCATAACCAGCATAGCAACATTTATATCCTTATTAGTTAACAACCAAAAATAACTTACTTTTAAATATAAATAAAATCACAATGACTTTCCAAAATAACTAAGTAAAATTAAAAATTGAGCACAAATTATAGGTGTTTAATTTTAACATACATATAATGTCAAATACCAGTTCATTATTATCTAATGATGCATTACATATGGATTGTTTATTTGGAACAGTTTATTATGATTCACCTATCATGTTTTTACAAACATGATACGTGGATAATATATATCATGTTTACAATTTAATTAAGGTTACAAATTTAAAGATTATTACACAACTGTGACAACCTATTCAACACACCCAAGTGTGACAATCCACGCAACTTCTTAATAAAAACAGGAAAAAAAGAAAGAGATAAAAGGCGACCGAGAATATTAGGCCGGGAGGTCGCCGCTGTCCTCTTCCTGCATCTTCCTCCTCCCACTATCACAGGAAGGGCTATTATAGTTCCCTAATTATAGCGGATGTATAGTAATGCCGTTATAATAGCTCTAGAGTGACATTTTTGAAATTATCTATGTTGCTATTATAGCGGTTGTTAGCAAAATGTCGCTATAATAGATTCCGAAAAATATCTCCATGGCTATTATAGCGGACACTTAGTATAGGCCGCTATAATAGACCCATCTATTATAGCGGCCTGTAGTGTAGGTCCGCTATAATAGTCTATTATAGCGGACCATTACTACAGACCGCTATAATAGGTCTTATATTAAAGCGGGCATTAATTAAAGGCCGCTATAATAGCTTTTAGGTTCGTATTTCAAAGCCAGCCAATACCTTTCTTTCTCATTTCTTTGGCGCTAATCGATTTTTCACCAGCAGCCATAGCCATTAATACTCTCCATTAATTATACACCTTCTAACCTTCAAAACTCAAATAAATTTTCCTAACTTCATTTATAATAACGCTTGAAGCGATCGAGGCAAACGGGAGCACTGTACGTAGCGCGAGTTCGTCAAAGTTTTCTTTAAATTTATTGAGGTTAATTCATTTTATATATATTTCAATGTTTAAT
Source organism: Eleocharis quinqueflora (assembly GCA_964058865.1). Lineage (NCBI taxonomy): Eukaryota > Viridiplantae > Streptophyta > Magnoliopsida > Poales > Cyperaceae > Eleocharis > Eleocharis quinqueflora. Next base: position 15,824 of record CAXKVX010004268.1, read on the forward strand.
TTCTTGTGAAATTGATGACGTGTATTAATATTAACTTAATTGCATAAATTTTGTTAGATATTGTCATATATGACCAAAATATCGGCAAATAAACTAATTTAGGTCGGTACCATTCGAGATTAATCCAATAGGGATTAATCTCGAGTAGTCCCTGTTTGAGACTGTTATTTGAACACTTTGTCTCATTTAGGATTAGTGGACATACGATAGTTGCAATCTAGTATTTGCGGAGATTTCGGTAAAGTATTTCCCTAATTGTTCCCACGAATATGTGCATACATGCAAATGTGCGTCGGCCTATTCGGAGAGCTGAGGGGAAATGTTGTCGAAATATTCGCAAACACTAGATTGCAACTATCGTATGTCCGCTAATTAGACAAAATGTTCAAAGAGTGGGTTATGATGGTTGGTCGACCCAAAATCATATGTGAAGCTCTTGATACCCATATATACCTTTTAATTAACATAATAATTTATTTTTCAGATGGGTCGTCGTAGAATGTGAATGCATGGCGAAACGAAAACAACTGAATATTTGAGAGGAGTTGCAGAATTTATGAAATGTGCAGGGGAATATATGAAATTACAAGGTGAAAAATCACTTCTACGTCTGTGTTCGAAATGTTAGAACATGGTTAGGCATAGGAATGTCGATGAAGTTGAACTGCATTTGATTAGGAATGGATTTATGAGGTGCTACACTCAGTGGATATGGCATGGAGAACACGTCGAAAGTTCGACAAAAGTAATCGAAACGAGTCGATTTGAAGATGTTGAAAATGTTCAGGATGAAAATGTATGGGATCAATCGAGAGTGATGAAAATGTAAAAATTACTGAATTAATAGAAAACCTACAATGTACAAACAATGTTGTCAAATTGGATGAAATTATGAGTGATGTTGAAAACGATTGTGCTTATTTTCGAGATTTTGGATAACTTGTTTTGCCACGAATCTAATATATCATTATTTTTCGACTGCACGAAGTTTTCGAAAATATCCGCTGTTTTCAAATTGTATAACCTAAAAGCCAAGAAAGGATGGAGCGATAAGAGTTCTACATCTTTACTCCAGCTTTTGGAAGACATGTTGTCAGAAAATAATGCGTTACCAGATTCAACTTACCATGCCAAAAAATTGTTGTCCTTTGAGTGTGGAGGTGCAGAGAATTAATGCATGTCCGACTAACTGCATACATTATAGAAAAGAGTACAACAACCTAGATAAATGTCCGACGTGTAATGCATCACGGTACAAATCGAGAGGCGATAATGAGAGTGAGGATGGAAAGAAAAGGCCACCCGCGAAGGTGTTATGGTACCTACCGATAATACCAAGATTTCGACGTCTCTTCTTAAATCCAAGAGACGCTAAATTATTATAGTGGCACTATGATTGTAGGAAATTGGATGGAAAATTACGACATCCTGCCGACTCTCCCGAATGGAGGAACATAGATAGAATTTCTTATGTAAATCCTAAACACAAAACTGTAAACCCTAAAATCTAAACTTTATTTCAACTTAATTCATCTCGCTATAATTTAGTAGGATTTCAGCATTTATACATTTACTTTGTTGCTTTCTAAATTTTGTAGAGTCCCCCGCAACCCAATGGCTGGATGTGCGGATATTATGTCATGCGGGCGATGTTTTACATAGTGACGTGTTACAACGATGTATCGAGCTTGAGATCGCTCAAGTTACAGGTGCTAAATTTATTTTTCAATGATTTATGTACATATTTGTATTGATATATATATGTATCTGTAAAATTAATCATGATTGAATTTTGTTTTGTTGTGTTTTTAGGAGCTCGAGCCATATCCAGCTCCATTGCCCAATAGCGACATCGAGCAGGTAAAAACAATGCTTTGCGATTATATTAGTTATTATTTGTGATGTGTTGTATGCATGTATGCCATATATGTGTCTTATGTGATATTTTGTTGTATCTATGTGATATTGTATATGACATTTGTTATATATGTGTGTTTTATGTTTATGTTTGATATATATTAATATATTTATTTGTGTGTTATGTGAAATTAATTGTGTATTAATGTGTTTGATTGATATATTGGTACCAATTGTATGACTAGCAATTGGGAACTGGCCAAAGAAAATCAGTTTCATTTAAAAAAATCAATAAAATAATAGCAGACTTTTATAAACTATCGCTATAACAGACCTGAAGAGTTTAATATATTTTAAAACCTATTATAGCTGACTACCATTAAATGCCGCTATAATAGGGGTCTATTATAGCGGCCCTTGTAACAAACCCGCTATAATAGCATGCCATGTTATAGTGGCCTTTTACTGAGATCCGCTATAATAGCCCCCTATTATAGCGGATCCTCCGAAAGGTCCGCTATAATAGGTTTAGGTTAAACCTATTATAGCGGTCTCTCTGTACCTTTAGCAGCCCCTCTAAATTATACTAACCCTTAGTCCGTTATAATAGTCCTTATAAAGCCGCTATAACAGCCAGTTTCTGTTGTAGTGTCCCATCTTCTCTCCTTCTATTACTTCTCCCCTCTTCCCCTCTTGTTCCGAGTCAGATGAGATATATATGAGCTATGAGTGTGAGATAAGATGCGAGCAAGTGATGCAATTTGAGGCGATCATAGTTATGTATAGAGACAAGCTATGAGTGTAGAGATCGCCTCAGTAAAGATGAGTTGAGTATCAGATCGCGATAAGATGACGAGTGTCAGATCGCCTCAGATCCCAATTTTGATATGAGCTATGAGTGTCAAATTGTGAAGCTGAGCTGAGACGATGCTGAGATACGAGGCTACGATGATATGAGGCTAAGATAAGATCACCACAGGGACGATGCTGAGATGAATGAGCTCCTCAGTTGTTGCATTTGATGCTGACACGACAGAGCTCCATTCTGATTGAGATTTGATAGTTCAAACGAGTAGTTGTGCTCAGACTAGAGGCTGAGTGCAGAGGCAATTGTGAGAAGTATCATAAGCTATGAGTGAGCCATCGTACCAGAGTTTGTGTGTACCGATGATCATATGCTTGTGTGTACTAGATGATTAAGTGAACAAATAACTGAGAATCAAGCTATCAGTGATGGTGAACTGAGTTCAGGAAGCCGAGTGTTGCCATTGCAATGCCAATAAGTGATGCATATCCGATGTCAGGTGCACTTAGGTGAAATTGGATTCAAAGTGCATACCAGTTCAGGTATATTTTTTATTTTCAAGCCGAATCTGTTGTTCATGATCATTGTTTAGTGATAATTATGATGTTCTGAAATCCGAAGTTGAGAAATCAGATGTTAAGAGCTGAGGTGAAGAGTGTTGTGTGCTGATCTCAGTTCAGTGTTTGTGCACTAATTGATTGGAGTTTTGGATATTTTTCTGGTATGAGAATGAGTCAGAATGGATTCTAGTACGGCTTGGGGCTACAATCGTGAAGATCAGAGGGATTACTCCAACTTGACCATATACCGAACTGAAGGATCTAGCATGAGATTAGAGAGATTCGAGATTGATCGGGTGCAAAGGGATGTGACAGAGGGGTTCGAGACTGATCATATTTGTTGGGATGGATGAGTGTGTTTGGCAATTTGTTCGTTGGCGTATGTGAAGTGAGACCGAGTGCCCCACGAAGCACGATTCTGGAATTGTAGGGGAGAGATATAACCCGGACAATCTTGGGCAATGTCTCGCCATGCAATGGCGATGACAATTGGTAGAGGTGCAATATGTCCTGTTGGCTAATATGAGACATGTCGATAATCGATGTCAGACAATTATATCGTGAATTCGTGATGAGATAAGGATAAAAATGAATAGCTATGGAGTTCGGGGGATAGTGGAAATTATAGGATTATACTAGTGTCGGGTATTGTGTCGATGATAGAGATTTTGCTAATTTTGCAATTTTGTTGGGTTTAAGATTTAAATCAAGAGCGTATAGATTAGTATAGAGTTATATGTAGTGTGTTTGTGATGCTATTTTTTATTTCTTTGTTCGAACTTTTGTACTTCTTATTTTTATGAAAATTGAGGTGGCAGACGCTCCATCCTTATTTCAATAAAAAATTAAACGATTGCAATAGATAATTAAGCCAATTATTAGAGGTAAAACCCAACAAAAGTAGCCGCAAATGTGAGATTTTGCACATACTTTTAGATGAATACATAGGTATCAATAATGCACCTCACTCATGGAATCATGTGCTTCAAGTTGGATATCACGAGATAGTGGTTCGTATATAATGTACATGAATCGCATTATGCATGCATGTTATATACATATATACGTCGTAGTTGTGTTTTATTGTTTAGTCTAAAGAACTCGCCAATTATTATCAACTAGCTAGTGCATGCATGATTCCCTTTCTGAGTACTTGATAATTGTCATCATGTGACATGCATTTCATCCTCTCTCATAGTGAAAAAACATGTGACCGATGCATGAGTGCCACAGAGCCAAGGAATATTACAACTTGGATTTCTATGTTCAAAAAAGAAAACGAGACATCTCTACTTAGTTAGTTTTGATGTTATCTATATATATATATATATATATATATATATATATATATATATATATATATATATATATATATATTGTCTAGCTAATCCAATAGTTAATTGGAAACTACTATATGTACTTTTAACTTTTATATCAGTTTTTAATATTTTCACATGAAAAATTAAAAGAATTTAGTTTCTTCTTACTTTAATCTTGGCCGCCATTGGTTTTCTTCATTACCAAGATTTATGAAATATTGAAATATCTACAATTCCTGAAATACAAATATACACAACTTGATTCAAGATCAATCATCGGCTATATACGAATTGAAATGAATAGTTATACCCATCATGTGTTATTTTGGCACTGATCTTCAAAATTTCTTAAAATTGGCTTGTGATGAAACAATTGACCATTTGTGTGACCAGTACTACTAGTGAAGGTGGCAAGTCGGGTCGGTCGGACGGGTTCGGGTCGGGTCGGATTAGTTTGATTGTTGACAATAGTCGGGTTGGGACCGAATCGGGTGAGGTTGGGTCGGGTTTTGGATAATCATGTGTCGACAACTTTCGAGTCATGAGTCAGGTCGGGCGAGGTCAGGTCAAGTTTCGAGTCGGGTCACGTCGGTCTTGTTTGGGTGACGGGTTGGGTCAGATTTCAGGTCGGGCTGCATCGATAATTTTCGAATCTTGGGTCGGGTCGGGCGAGATCGTGTTGGGTCCTGATCGGGTTGCACCGACAACTTTCAAGTATTATTTTGAGTTTCAAGTTTAATCAGACAAGATCATGTCGCATTATCGAATTGTGTTAGTAAATCTTGACTTTCTCTGATGTTAATTTGTTTGTAAAATTAGATTATGATGTAGGCTAGATATGATTAGATCATTTTACATCACGTCAAGTCGGGTACGAGTCGGGTCGGGTTCAGGTCCTCATGTATTGCTCCATCTCGGGTTACGGGTCACGTCAGGTCGGGTCCGGTCGGGCTAGGATCCTCACGTGTCGCGCCATCTCGGGTTACGAGTCGTCTAGGGTCGGGTTGGGCTCAGGTCGCTCATGTGTCACTTCGTCTCAGATTACGAATCATCTTGGGTCGGATTCAGATAGTTTGACTTTATCAAAATATCAAGTCTGGTCGAGTTCAGATTGGATCGGATCGGATCGGATCGGATTCTGCAACCTGTAATAGTGATCACATAACTAATGCAAGTATATATGTAATGTAACATATTTCAGCAGTAAACACTTAAAATATTACTCTTATAATGCATCGACAATAGATGATTTTTTTCCCTTCTCACAAATTAAGTCGTGTTGATCAGTAATTAATGTTCTGCTTTTTTTCTTTTATTTGAAGTGCATGCTTGACCCTCAAAATTGAGACAAACTAAAAAAATAATTAGCATCAAATTTGACCTAAAGTAGAAAATTCGGTAAAAGATGAAAGGGGCCGACAAGTAAGAACTAAAATAGATGACAAAAAGATAATATAAAACAAAAAATATTGTTATATTAATTAACCACCCTTCTCTCTCTATAAAAACCATCCAACCTGCTTCCTTCTTCTCCTATTATCACACTCAACTAAACTCTCTCTCTCTCTCTCTCTATTCTCTCTCAACCATGGAACTAGAAGAGAACAAAGACATCCTCTCTCTAACCCAATTCCCACCATCGGAGCTAGACATCTCTCTCTCCTTCACCTCCACTTCCTCCTTCACAACCTCTTCCATCTCCACCTCCTCCACCTTCACCACCCCTCGCTCTTCCCTCTCTCTGTCCCTTCCCTCTTTCTCCTCTAACTCCTCTACTCTTCATCCTCACCCCCATTCCTCTCACTCCCCTCAATGGCTATCTCTCTCCTCCTCTCCCTTCCCTCTTCAACTCCAACACCTCTCTCTTATTCGCCCCCTCGGTTCTGGCCACCTCTCCAAAGTATTCCTTTGCCGCCTCAAATCATCACCATCCCCTTCCCCGCTCTTCGCATTGAAAGTAATCGACATCAACATGCTTCCCTCAGAGACTTCACACTCGCATGTCTTAGCTGAAGCCCGTGCTTTGGCACCTCTCGACCATCCTTTT
>CAXKVX010004269.1:0-11460 GCA_964058865.1 Eleocharis quinqueflora
GAAAAAAAAAATAGAACAAGGTTTCACAGGTAAATGCCAAAGCGCACATCAAGGTCACGACTCTTTTGGATAAGAGGATAAAGGAAGAAAGAGTACCTGTTCTTCGGATTTTCCATTCTCACCTACGGTTTACTTCTTTGATGTACTGAAATGAAACAAAAAAGGTGTCGACAAGTTTTTATCGAGGATCATACTCTTCTGTTCTTCTTAAAGCAAGCCGCATGAATTGTCTTGCAATTGCAGGTTTCTGAATCATAACATACAGCACAACCCAATTTTAAGACAATAGCTTGCATTTCTGGAGGTTTATTCATGATTGTTTCGTGCTTAGCTGGTAAAATTTTATTGTCGTACTTAATTCGTAGCCAAAACTTGACTGACGATTGTAGTTTAAAAAACAGACGTGCAATGAGTGAGATGATTTTGATTTATTTTGTATTTTTAGTTCTTTACCAATACTTGTAGAAGAACCCTTCATCCAAGGAACCTCGACAATTACACTATGTTAGAGAAACAATTAGAAGACATTTTGCACAGTATTGCCTGTCAAAGTCATTCACATCACCCTCATAAATATGAAGTATATACAAAAATGAAATTTATATTGGACTTACATTTATTAAAATTGTATAAGATCAAATGAAATGATCGGGAAATATATGCAAAATTCGCAAGAGAAAATCATACCCCTTGCTAAATGCACAAGAACATCATGATACATTTGCTCTTTTGCAGAAAACACTATCAAAATATCACATGGACAACTTGCACAAAATATTTAACCCAAAATAGTTTGTCCTCTATAACTTATTTCCCATGCAGTAGAACTGAGGAGGCTCAAACCAACGAACTGGGGAAAAGTGTAACATTACAAATTATAAATACAAATAACAAAAACCTCACTATATCATCTTGTCTAAAGAACAAACTCTTGATCTATTAGTTAAAAACAATGCTCTCTTAAAGAGAGATCGCAGGTTCGAAATTCAGCTCTAGAAACTATAGATTAAAATTTGAATTAAACTTGAAACAATAATATGTGAACTATGTCATTGAAAAAGAATACTGATAAAACCAAAAGGTCGGTCAATAATATGTGAACTATGTCATTGATTCGAAATTCAGCCAAAACTGAACTGGACTTTCCTCCTGTTGAATGCTCTCGGATTAAGGAGATCGAGTGGGATAAGCTGATTTCCAAGACTGGATTTGAATTGATTAGTTTAAGTTCGAAGTCAATGTGCATCACAGCAATTTTTTGTTGTACCTTTTCTAAAATATTTTTAGGAAAATTTTCTTTTCAGGAGAGAACTAAGTTATTCGTACAAAAAAATCTAAGTTATTCAATACAGTGATGAGTGAGCTTTTATTTAAAGAGGATAGTGCACTGTGGTATTCAAAATCATGTCCATATAGTTAGCTTATGGACAAATAGTGAATATTATTCGATTATAAAATGAACTGAATATTAGTAGATAATTATGCACTTAATTTGATCATGAACTTCAACTTCTCATTAACTAGCTGAGCTGAATATAAACTAAACCTGTCCACTAGCAGTCCTAACTCGACTTAGAATCCGCCCCGAATCTATCTTGCCTTTATACAGATCCAGCCCATAATTTAGAAGCCCGACTCAAACCAGATCTCCATTTCGTCTCCTCTTTCCTATATAAAACGCTTCACGTTGTTTCTAACGAAGAGAAACACATCTCCTCTAGGGTTTGCAACGGCGGTCATATTTATATCGTTTTCTTCTCGCTCTTTTTTCATCACTGATTTATTGGTTTCCTTTGTTTGAAAACATGCCATCTAATTTTTTATTTAGATCGAAATCTATTCAGTCTGAGAAGCCAATTTGCAGAGCAAAGGCGCATTATAATTGAAAATTGTGATCTTTGCATTGAAGGTTGGCGAGAACAAATAACTGCAGTTCTCCGTGCCGCTCAGATTTTTCAATTTTGTGACGGCCTCGAACAAACTGCTACACTTAAACACTTTAAATCGTTAATATGCTTATACCCATTTTGTTGATCCCCATTTCTTAATTTTCAAGATGTTTTGTATCAGAGTTTAAACTAATATTTTACCTTTTAAGGAAAATAAGCCAATTTGCAGAGCAAAGGCACATGATATTATAGTAGTCATCTTTGCATTGAAGGTTGGCGAAAGTTATTGTAGTTCTCCGTGCCTAACAAATTCCTCTGTTTTGTTCATGGTCTCGAACAAGCTGCTACATTTTTTTTATCTTTAATTACCTTTAAAATTTTGTCGAAGCGATGGATTTGTTGTTGACATAATCTGATTGAAAAAAACTTCAGTCCGAATTTAGTTGAAAAGTAGAAAAGTCCATTCTGAATTTAGTTGATTAACTTCAGTCCGAATTGATTTATGAGGAGATTTAAGAAAAAACTAATTAATAAATTTTTATTTAATTGACATAATCTGATTGAAAAAAATTCGAAAAACTTCAAATTCGATGAATATACTTTAATTATTTTATTATCTGATTAAATAAACCAATTGGCAAATGGAGAGGATGTCATTTAACTTCATACCGATTGCTAGCACGCCACCAAATAGTGGACTTTTCTACTTTTGAATGAGTTTGCTCATTTATTACTTTAACCATCAAAGAAGAAAATATTATATTATCAGTAGTAACGTACTACAGAAAATTATTTTGCTTCTTTCACAACTCCAGAAAAAAATATGTGATAAATATTCATTACTACATAATTGGTTTATTAAATTGATGCATTGTATTATTAAATTATGTCTATATATCATCAGTTGATATGTTGCGATTCTGAAATTGGATATCACACATGGTTTCCCTCTTTCTCTCTCTGGAGAATGGATCTAGGGTTTTCGGAGGCATGCAAGCGGGCATGGATCAGGAGACTGTTTTTGTTCATCTCTGTGGGTAAATGCAACGTATTAAAAGTGCAACGATCAATTATGGCCGTTGGATCTTGAGTAAAGAGTTGGAAACAATGCTGACTCTTGGATGTGAGTACACAACATATTCTGATGCATTAAACGATTTAATGGAGGTATCCAGTGGAGCAGGGAATGGAGAGGAAATCATCGAGCTGTTAGGATTTTCTGTTGGTTAGGAATAATTGCAAATCTACCCAAATTTTACTTTCTTTTACAAATTGGTCCTTTTCTGCCTATATAAGGCTGTAAACTGTTTTCTCTAGAATATGATGAATTTTGATGAAATAGAAAGCTTGTTAGCTACCATGGCTCCCTTTCTTCTCTGTATCTTTTCCATTTTCTAGTAACTTCCAATTTAAATCCAATTTTAAGCAAACGATCAATTTAAGATCGTTGCAAGTGGTATCAGAGCCATTCGATTGTAGCTGGGAGAATCGTTTTCAACAATCGACCATGCTCGCTCACACATAGTCTTCGGAGGAGGATCTCGTGAAGCTCAATTCGAGCTTCGACAAACTGTTTCACGCAACACGGTCGTACTGGCAGCGGCAAGACGAGGCCAATCGATTATTTGAGCAACGATGTGACCAAGTGATGGCAATGTTTCAGTCGATTCACCAATCGATTAAGGAACACATCGGATCTGATCAACCTAATCACGAAGAAGAAGAATTCAGTTCGGTTCCCAACCAGACTGAGAACGCTTCCCTTGACTCGAGCCCAATCTCGCCAAAGTTTCCTCAACAGTACGTTGACCAGTGCCTAATGGAGTTGAACGAGAGAGTTGAAATTCGAGAAACTGAGGTGGAGTCACAGATTAAAGAAGAGCAGCATAACGAAATGGAGTACAGTGCGGAGGTTATTGTTGTTCCTCAAGGTCTACCTGACTCACCACCTGAGATTGACAGTGATGTTGAGACAGTAAGATCGATACAGGCTTTTGCTGAAAGAGATGCTGATAAGGCAAGAGGCACTGGCCAGATCCGTAAGTTGCTTGATTCGCCTTGTATTGATTCAATTAAACCCTTTTCTAGTAACGATAGCATTGGTCTGGTATCAGCCTATCACTGTGACGAGATTGAGTTTCCCTTGAAGTCTGACTCGATTCTTAAGGATATGTTTTTCATCTTCTCTGGTACCGATGAGATTGGATCGGTACCAAAGCCAATAGGGCTTACCAATAATGGTGCGGACACAAGTGGATTGGTTTTCATCCCACCCAAACCACCTGACTATCCTTTTCTCTGGCATCCCGGTGTTCCTATAAGAGACATAGCAAAATCAAGAGACCTTTTGGATATTGTTGGTTCCTTCATGGATCAATTCTGGTTCCTATCTGAGGTAGCTGCTGCACCTGACAAAGATTGTGGTAAGACTAAACCCACTGAGGTGTTTATTTTAGACCCATCCACAAAAATTCATAATAAAAAGGGGGCTGTTGCATGGTATAATTGTTACGCTAGGAAACTTAATCCTTCAAACGGTCTACCCAATTGTTACCATTTGAAAGTTGTTGAGTTGGAGTCAGGGGCTACTAGCAGAAAAGTCAAAATGAGAACAACATCGGCCATGAGATCACATTCTAAACCTGACCATGATGAGGCAGCGTTGCTGATACAATGGAGGGGCAAAAATGTCCCATGTAGGGTTCTTCAAGGGCAAGAACAGTATGACATTAGCACTGCAGCATTTCCTATACTACCAAGCAGTGAATTAGCTAATGAGGGTATGATGGAAAGGTTGCTCAGCACTCTGGCAGGCAAGTTCCTCAAAGACCCAGGTTTTCACCATCTGTTTTCTCACACAAATCATGTGGCATCTAATACAACCATGGTGTTAGTAACTCCAATTGAAGGTGTTACACTTAAGGGTATTTTGGGCATCAAGCTAACAGCATCACTGGTGTTAGTTAGGACTACAACTCAAGAGGGGTTTGAAATAAAAAACAAAGATCAAGCCATAATTGGTATGATTTTTGATTGGAAATGAGTTAGCAACATAGTTTGGGCCAAATTAGTATTGAGCTGGCTGGTACACATTACATGGTACCATTGGCACAGCAATGTGGCATTACTGACATTGCTTGGCATGGGTTTGGGAATTCAAGGAATTGGCAACGAGGTGACAGTGACAGTCTCTCTAGCACTTATTACCACAGTCACCCTATTGGCAATCTGCAACCAATGGGCAGAGTTCAACATACCAGTGATCAGAGCTCGGGGCAATAGAGCTCAACTTACCAGTGTGCAGTTTCTGTCTCATAGTACAATTGTTCCGGTAACAAAAGAGCAGCCCCACTGGAGCCAGACCGGTACCGAGAAGATCACAAGTACCACACGAATAACTGTTTGGATAATTCACCTCTCTGAAATGAGTATACCCAGCTTGAGGGCAAGCTGAATGTTAAGGGGGAGGGAATGCAACGTATTAAAAGTGCAACGATCAATTATGGCCGTTGGATCTTGAGTAAAGAGTTGGAAACAATGCTGACCCTTGGATGGGAGTACACAGCATATTCTGATGTATTAAACGAATTAATGGAGGTATCCAGTGGAGCAGGGAATGGAGAGGAAATCATCGAGCTGTTAGGATTTTTCTGTTAGTTAGGAATAATTGCAAATCTACCCAAATTTTACTTTCTTTTACAAATTGGTCCTTTTCTGCCTATATAAGGCTGTAAGCTGTTTTCTCTAGAATATGATGAATTTTGATGAAATAGAAAGCTTGTTAGCTACCATGGCTCCCTTTCTTCTCTGTATCTTTTCCATTTTCTAGTAACTTCCAATTTAAATCCAATTTTAAGCAAACGATCAATTTAAGATCGTTGCAGTAAGAGAGTTCAATTTCTTGTTCTCTTTTCCCTCTTTGTATGTAACCTTTAAAACATTTAGTAAGAATGCCTCGTACTGTACTGGTATATATTGTTCTTTGGCATAACATGAGAAAGATTGGTACCATCGTTTGTAGAAAAAGATAAATGCAGGAAAGAAGCTTCTTAATTACATGTCACAGGGTTAAAAGTCAAACCATAGTTCCACTGTAAACTGAGGGCTCGGACAAGTCAACACCAGGACCCACTGGTAGGAACCAGTGAGAGACTGAGAGGGAAATTGAGGCATGCTCAGGGGATGCCATACACAAAGTCAGCACCATGAAACATCAAAGAGATCGACGAGGAGCACTAGTTTTTTTGCCTTCGTTTGATTTCTTTCAGAGTTTTAAAGAGCTACACCAAGAAAAGGAGATAAGTTTTAAAGAGCTAGAAAAAGAGAACTTGGTTTCTGGCATGAGCTTGATTGAATATCAGATCAATCTAATGTTTTGGTCGTTTTTTCTATTTTGAGGCATTTAGTGCAATTCTTTTCTGTTTTGAGGCATTTATCATCTTAAATAAAAAATCTCTATTTGCCTTCTTGCATATTTAGCATGATTTTAGTAAATCAAACTTTTCTTACCTTCGGCATATAAAAATTACAAAAGAAATTCAAGTTAGGGTTTAGGATCTGTATGAAACTCAAGTAACAAAATTATAATTGTTTGATGGGATCTGTGTCACTTTCTCTAGACAAAAGAAGAATTAGAGCACACTAATTTTGTTTTGATTGCATCAAGTGACTAACGTCTATGATTCCAAAATATGATATTACATACTGCATTTCCAGTGAAGAGATAGACATCAGGCAATGTACAATACAAGATACTTCATTTTTTATCGTTGAATGCTCTAAATATGCTTATCAAGCTCAAAATGTGATTAAATTCAATTGACTGTTATTCTTTTTACAGTTTTTAGGCCAATTGTCGTGTCAATTTTGTTCATGTTTTTGGCATGTACTTTGCTAGCATTGATAGCAAAAAAAAAAAAAAAAAAAAAAAAAATCAAAGTTCAGAATTGCACATATCTGTTTTTGGCATGACACCAGATGACGCCGACCCGCCGCTGCGTCGCTACACGCTTCACGGGAAGCGTTGGAGTGGCAGAGCGACGTTATGGAGCCTGCAATTACGTCATGCGGTGTCATGCTGCGTGCATCGGCGGAAAGTGGGAAGCGGGTCGCATGACGCATCTGCATGCCACATGACGCCGCTGCAGGCCGCATGACGCCGCTGCAGGCCGCATGACGACGCTGCAAGCCGCATTACTCCACGCACCACGCTCCACGATCCACACTCTCCACTCCACGCTCCTTGTTTCACGCTGCACGCTCTCCACTCTCCGCTCTCCGCTCCCTGCTTTACGCTTCACGCTTTCCGCTCCACGCTCCATGTTGCTCAACGCCGTTCCGACGCTTTATGAAAATATACTTTAGTAATTTTGTTTTGTACTATATTATTTTCTTCCATTGCGATGCACGGATACGATTACTAGTATTATAACACGCTCCATCAAATTATTATTTCCGTCCTGCAATTTCTAACGAAAATTTATAGTAAGTTATTAAAGAGAAATATATATGAAATCAAACCAGAGCGGAATTTTGATGGGCATATATGCATGTTTCAAATTTTAACGGGAAAATGTAAAGAATCAATTTAATTTTAAAAAATAAATAGATGTTATTTTTTTTGTTGGTTTCGTGTAGAAGTTTGAAATTTGCTAAATTCCTTTGCGTCGCACTCGCCACATGGATTAAATATAGAATTATTTGGCATATTGTTATATTTGTATTAATTGTCTATTTACTGTTATATTTAATGCTTTATCAATTATGTTTTATTTATTAATTATATTAATATCAAAAGTCACTTATTACATATACGAATATCAAGATGTATATATTTGCATACTATCTACATATAAAATATATCATATTGTATGTATTTTTCTATATATATTAAAATTAATATTGTAAAAAAATTTATATAAATCATATTTATATTTTAACATCATATACAATAAATCATATTATGTGTATATTTTTTATATCACACGTATATAGTTAATATAACTCGTATGTATATAACTCATATAATTTATATAATTATTTTCATATCACCTATATATAATTCATATATTTTTCATAAAATAATTTTTAAAATTATATATAGAAAAAATAATATAAAAATAATTTATAAAATTTTATGCATATATAATATATATAATCAGCTCTCAATCTAATTAGATTGAGAGAAGCTCACTACTTAATATTTATTTTCCAAAGGACCTATTGTCAAAAGAAGAACCACCTCCCGTCTCAACTCTAAAGGCTCGAATTCACATCCCCAAGTCTCCACCCTCTAGTCTTGATTCTGTGCTCATTCTCTCCATTGAAGGAGACGATAAAGGAGAGAGATCGCCGATCAGAGATACGATGACTGTGGCCTCGGGGCTCGGCTATGTGCTAATCGTGCTGGGACCCGCGTTAACTCTCTTCGCCTCCGTAATTGCAAAGAAGCCCTTCTTAATTCTCACTCTCCTTTCCAGGTCCAAACTTATCCCTTTCTATATTACATTTTCGATCTCCTGCTAGTAAGTTCCAAAATTACTCCGCTCACCAACTTGTTTCAAGGAGAATAATGAGCACCTTTTGTACAAGTAGGATCGTTTGTATACTATGTGGTGGAACCAAATCTGAATTTTGTTCACTCTGTGCATCGTTATGTTCGTGATCATGCGTCTTCTGTAACAGTGGTTCAGGTCTGGTTATTAATTGTCATTGATAATGCCCTTCCCTTTTGTTTTATACTTTTATTAATGCATCTGATAGCTGTCATATTTGCTAGTAGCACACAATTATTTCATGCTGTTATTGTATCTGAAAGTAATGCTCAACATCGTTTTCCTTTTTCTGCTTCTCCAATTGAAGCTCTGCAACTGTGGAGGAGCCACATGTAAACTATGGGATAAATTGAGCCCACTCATTTTTACAAATTAACCTTACAAAACACACACTCAATTAATATTTCTTCAAAAATGTTGACAAAATACATACACTGAACCGACTGAATCATTGCCTTACTTCTGCCAGTCTCTGCAACATTTGGTTAGTTGCAACAATAACCCAATTATTAGACTAGGGCTAAGCAGGGAATAGTTGACTTGCTTACCTCTGGCTTAATTAACTTGGTTGTCAATTGAGATATGTAAATCAGCTGTCCAAGCTTAGAATTCACTGGACTTGGTATTCTGCATCATTGGCATATCTAGTTGCATAAGAAATGGACAATTGATTTGCAAGCAGCTTTTTTCTTTTCCATGTTATAAACCAATTTTTTTCTGGTGTTATTAAATAGTTGCAAGTTGCAAACATCTTTACTTTTGTTTACAAGTGTAATTAACTTTACTTTATAATAATTATATCACGTTTGATGCAGCACACTGTTCTGGCTAATTAGTCTTATAGTTCTCGCGGGAGCTTGGAGGTCTTTTCTTCCTCTTAAATCCACCGAGTTATGGCCTTATGCTATCCTCATCTTCACCTCTGTCGGCTTTCAGGAAGGCATTCGCATTGGTTTCTGGAGGCTTTTCAAGTAGGCTATCCCATTTTCATTAAAAGCTTTCTAATTCTCTTCTGAGGCCTCCAATTTCTTTTTCCATTTCTGTGTATGAATGTGTTTTGGTAGTCTGAAATGGTGCTTTATTGGTTTTGGTAGTCTGAGATGGTATGGCCCTGCTGGGTTCAGAAAGATAACTAGCTTGCTTGAAGAAACCCAGTAATACATGAATGAATAAAAAAAATCACAACCACAACAACAACAAAGCCTTTAGTCCCAAACAAGTTGGGGTAAGCTAGAGATGAAACCCAGTGAGAGTAATGAAAAACCAACATAGATAAAAAGTTAATGGTTTGGTAGTTCTATTTAGACTCTCAGGCTTTGTTTTACATTGAAACTATTAGGTTGTTGTTGATATCTTGGGTGGTGAATAATTGAAATTAACATGCTAATTATTTCTTGTAGGAAGATGGAAGATATGTTGAATGCCTTTGCCGACAGAGTGTCTAAGCCTCGTCTTTTCTTGACTGACAAGATGCTATTGGCATTGGGTACCAACAAAATTACTAGCATTTCTTTTCTGGCATGAGTTTCCAGTATTCAATGCACTTTTCGTTTCATGGAATTGCAGCCAAGCCACATTCTACAATAAACTAACCAATTAATATGCAATTATGTGATTGATCCGAACTCCTATGCTATAGGATAGGCATAAAAAATGCCCTAAATGACAAAGACCTTAAAAAAAATTTAATTTTAATCAACATAATTGGTTTTAGTACTGTTTATGCAATCTAAACTGTTACTACACCAGTCATTACATATCAATCCATACCAGACTAGACAATTTCATACCTCTAAGTTCTCACCAGAACTGGCTGATTAAAAAATTTACTGTACATTAGTTACCATGTTATCAGATAATAAGCTCAGTTATGATGGCAAAAGTAATCTTCTATTGTTTCTTGAATGTTATCAGATAATAAACCCAGTTATAGCAATGAAAGAAGATTTAATGTTAATTTTATGGACCTATTTTTTCATATAATTTCCGTTATTAACCCATAATTTTTTTTTTCTAATTTATGAATTTTGTCATGACCATTACTTATTGCAACTAAATTGTTTCAGCTGGGGGACTCGGACATGGGTTGGCTCATGCTGTCTTTTTCTGTCTGAGCCTCCTTACACCTGCTTTTGGCCCTGCAACATTTTATGTTGACAAGTGCTCCAAAATTCCTTTTTTCCTTATTTCAGGTACCTTGTAAGTGTGGATTTTGATTATCATCTTTATAATGCTTGCTTAATATTTTATCTCAATATCTTAATACTGAGATTGCATAGTTCCAATGCAAAACATTGCAAAATTAATGAAAATAAACATACTAAATAAGTCCAGAATTGCAAAAGGAAGGTTACCTCTAAATTGCAAGAAGCCTTTTTCCTATAAATAAAAGAGAGAAGGGACTTTAAGAAAATCCAGAAGCCTGTTCCTGCACATACTTTATATTAATACTCTGATCTTTTGGTCTGCTGAGTGCTAAGTATCCTTTTTTTAAAATCAAAGTTGTCCTCTCATTTCAATATGACAACAACAAAGCCTTTAGTCCCAAACGAATTGGGTTAGGCTAGAGATGAAACCCAATCAGAAGTAAATTTGATTGGATTTAATGTCCATGAGAATGGCTGAATTTTCACGCTGGCCCGTCAAGCCTATCAAACCCTCTTTTTTCCTGGTTTGGGATAGGCTATGTACAAAAACTACATAGGCGGAGTTTGTCCTCTCTTTTACATCTGCTCAAATTTGCATCTTGACAATTCTTCTCTTCCCACTGTGTTAACCTGTTGAGAGGTGGGGCTTGCATAGAAACCTTGATTTTTTTAAATAGGATTTGACTTCACAATGGCTTTATCCCAATAGCCACTGGTAAAGTCAAAAGGCAGCATGTGTTTGTGCAACAGTAGAATTTCTTGTTAGATCCAAGGACAATTGAAGGACTACTATGAAACTTTAGAAAGAGATTTTTTTGGTACAAAGAAAGGAGGAAAATTATACCTAGGCTATTGTAGCTTTAGTGGACG